>LD688945.1:2053756-2069667 GCA_003118335.3 Papilio memnon
CTTCAGTCTTCCTCTTCCTTTGTAGCCATCCACATTAATTCTTAACACTTTCTGGTTTATGTCCCCATCGTCCAAATAAATACCAAATAAATTAATAAGTAATTTATATACCTACGATAGCTTTAAAACTTATTAAATCAACACTATAATTGAACTGGGATGTGTTTATTATTTTCTTGATTACCTTTTTAAATATGTAATTACTGCATTGATAGATGGAGAAGTTATAAAAGTGTGGCCCTGAGCTGTGTTCATTGCATTATGGCGGATATATTAAAATTAAATAATAAAAACAGTTCGTGACAGCGAGTCGTAAAACTCTGGTAAATATGAAACAGTCAATATCGATTGGGCTAAGGGTCACAAATAAAATATTGATTTAAAGACTGTTAAGACATTTGAGAAAATTATAACAGTTTTGGGTAACAGCATTTTTTATAACTAATCTATACTAATCTTATAAAGAGGAAAGATTTGTATTTTTGTATGTACTGAAATAACTCAAAAACTACTAGACCAATTTTAAAAATTCTTTCACCGTCAGAAAGGTAATTTATCTGTGAGTATCATGGGCTATATTTTTTTCACACGGGCGAAGTCGCGAGCAACAGCTTGTGTTTAAATAATTAGTAATTTACTATTCCGTTTCGAACACAGGAAATTTTAATCCAAATACTTAAATTTGCATTAGCAGATATCATAAAAAATAGTTATTTGAAGACACTAAATTCAAATTGTTTCACTGCAGCGCAAACGGCAAAAATTCCACATGTTTTCTAAACGCACAAAACCTAACAAAAACAACACAAGAAATCGAAAATATAAGATAGGGTAAGGTTTAATGTTCTTTTAAACATTCCTTACAGCCGTTGCAAAAAAATTGGGCAAATGTACCGAAACATAGCAACGGTCTGTAGTATGCCAAATGACAAATGCTAAGACTGATTACTGACCCTGTTCTGCCCTATTTCACAGCAATTAAGAGCTTTAATTCCCTAAGTATAAGCAATACTTTTCTTTAACAGTAATTCAACATAGCTGGTGCGTAACAAATCACAATTTATTTTGAGCCATGCTATCCTTTGAAGAGAGTACATTTTGCTTTAATCGTTAGAATTATCAACAATATCCGAGTTATTCAGGAAATTTCGTCCGGCGCCGCCTGTCCTCCTCTTTTTTGTCTGAGTTCCGAATACAAAAATATGGCAAAGCATATTTTGAGAAAAAATTACCAACTTCTTCTCTTCAATTGCGTACGGCACCAGTTTGAAGCAAATAAAATATGTAGAATTTACCTGAAAAAGAAAGAAACATAATTAAATACTTTCCCTTATAATTTTAAATTGTGAGTAGAGATAAAAAACAAAAGGAATTTGACAGCGGTGGGATTCGAACCCACGCCCTTTCGGACTGGTGCCTAAAACCAGCGCCTTAGACCACTCGGCCACGCTGCCTTTAATGTCACGAACAAAAGAAGGCATACATTCTTCCAGATAAGAAAGAAGCTATTATACTTAAATCTACGAAAACTAAAAACTTGAAAGTACACGATGGTTTATCAATATCAAAACAATATTTTTGCTAAGGTAGTCTAAGCCAAAAGTTACTCGCAGCACTTCAGTGACATCCCTGACAGTATTGAAACCCTAGAGCAAGTCGAGTCATGAGATCAGGAAGAGCTCGTATTCGCTCGAACAAATTGTCCGTCCCACGACAGCCGCTCACTCATTACTGCCAACGCATTACACAGGGAACGAGGTCTGAAGTAACACCACATTTCCACTACCTCGACTACCAAGTCACTCGCGACTTACTTGTACGAATAATGCCAATCAAGCTTGCAATAAATGTGTATTTTCTCTGATCGGTCATGGTTATCTGTCGTGGAACCTATTTAGGTGCTCCATTTGTATGAGATTCGCGTATTATATTTCCATTGACATCCGCCCAGTGGAAGAAAGCACTTAGTGGAAAACGAGTCTAAAGTTCGCCTCATTTACACCGTCCGTCGTGTAATGCTCGTCTATCGTACGACAGCCAATCATTACGGATTTATGTTCGATAAGTCTAATACGCCCACTTGGGTTATGTACTCGTTAGTTACGTCAAGGACCCTCTTATAATATTA
This sequence comes from Papilio memnon, assembly GCA_003118335.3. Taxonomy (NCBI): domain Eukaryota; kingdom Metazoa; phylum Arthropoda; class Insecta; order Lepidoptera; family Papilionidae; genus Papilio; species Papilio memnon. The sequence goes on from LD688945.1 coordinate 2,055,885, forward strand.
ATTATAATTAAATTGGACGCCCTTTGTTAACCCATTAGACATTATCTTCTTTTCATTTCTTGTACAAATGGTAAGTGAAAAGTAACAAAACAAATGAATAATTAACTTTGTGGCACTAGGATTGGATTAACATTAAGTATCTTTCTATTGCTCCCACAATGTGCTAAAACCAACACTTTGAGAGCCACCAACTCAGCTAGCGACTTCATCTGCATGCCATAAAGTATAGCATGTATCGTGTTAAGTATATTTTCTTGTTATAAATACGAAATCAATTAGCAACACTGACATTTTCCATTGCACGCGGGTATAGATTACACGTAATAGCCCTCTATAACCGAGCTTGTAAATTGCATTAGTGAAAAACTGATAAAATCATTTTTTACTTTACTAAGTAGCGGATGTCGTAGATTACAGGTTGGTGTTACTGTAAACGAGCCTAGAATTAATATTGGTGAGTCAGATTGATGCACATGTTACGAAAGTTGATTGAGCATGTCCATATTTGGACAAACAAGATATTACGCGAATGTCATAGAGCAATCAAATTAAATCAACAATTTAACAGTGGTAGACCCCGCTTACTCTTTGCACAAATGGGGCTGCTCTTCCGGTGCAATACGAACACAGAAGACAGGACTCAAGTGGGAGCAATTCCGCATTTCATCTGATGAGTTTGCGATAGATTGGAAGGAAAATCTTAGATAGGAAGTGTATTTGTTGACCATAATCATAGACACGACAAATTCTTTTCAGATCAAAATCTTAGTACAATTGAATTTAGTCTCTATAAGGTTTGAAGTAAGATTTGTTTTACAATTGAAAATGCCACGTTAGAGAATCAATTTGCAAATGCAATGGCCAAATGGCCAGTACTGACAAAGACCGAATTGTATCGCACATAATTTGTGGCCCCAACGTCCTATAATAATAAATCTTTCATGTACGCAGATTTACGGCTCTATAAACGTGCAATATCATCAAACTGATTTAAACGCGCATAAGACGAAAGTATTACCAATGAGATATAATGAGGTGACCAAAATAACGCCTGCAGACGAGAATAATTATTATCGTTTTATTTGACTGCTGTAAAATACCCATTAACTTTAAATTCCTTTTATTGATGTGTACAATGAGGTCTGCATATGTAAGAAGAGTTGCAGATACATAGCACGAAGCTGTTTCAAAAGTCGGCAACCAGGGCTCATTATGAATATTCGTGAGAACTTTTTCGCAACGTCGTGGAAAAAATGCATTAAATTTGTGCCTATTGAGCGTAAAGTATACCAAAAATGTCATACAAATATTGTCGATGATATTACCAATACTTTCAGGGAAATATTTGTGATAGACCCTCTGTTCTTTAATTTTAAGTTAGCTATTTAATACTTTATTTAGATGATTTTGTATTCATAATTTCATTATTAGTAAAACTAAAATACTTTACTTAGGCAACAGGGTATCGCGTGCACAACTCTATTACTGAAGTTAAAAACATTATTTTATAACTCTTAAACATGCGTAGGGAAATTGACATATGGCGTATAATATGACAACAGCGGGCCAGCTGTCAAATTCCCTGACTTCGTCAAAATACGATATGCCACAAGCTAATGTAATGTTTAACCGTTTATGGCTAATCTTGTAATCTAATGATGTTCAAATCTAATACAGAATTAGGCAATAGTACCAGTCATAATTGGCACGTTGAAAACAAGAGAAGTTTTGTAATCAACGTGCCAATTCAGCCGCCGGGTTGGTAACACAGTCCGTACAATACTAAAGATTTACTATATTTTTAACAGCCTGGAACGAAGTTTCGCACGGTCGCAAATAATTCCACATTTTGTAGCATTCACACGTGCTATTGTTCAGAAAGGGGACGTCCAGAAATACGCAAGGACAAAGAATCCAACTAATACGAGGGGTTCGCAACCTTTATGACCGCTGCCCTAACTCAGACCGCGACGCCATTGAAAATTGCGTAATTACCAATGTCTGGATCCAGTACCTGGCCGTTTAGCGTAATTGCTTGTTTTATGCCGATTTAGATTTTATTAAAGAGTAAAAACTAATACAGAGTGGACATAGCTTTGTGTAGATTGTATAGTATACATGCACGAAACATATTAAGTAAAATTGATACAGAAGAATGAAAGCAAAAAACATTAAAAATAGTATTAACCCTTAAAAGCACTGTTAGTATAGCTAATTTACTGAAAGTTATCAAGCATTTAATTGTATATCATCAATCAAAAACCATGACCAACAAAGAGCTGTCTAGTTTAGTTCTCTCCCTATGCGGTCTTCGCATTTTTACAACCCCCCAAACCACCACCAAGCTCCCGACCCCTGACCGCTGTTGCGATACTAATTCGCATACCCCACGGTCACGTTGCAAAAAGTCGAGTGTTTTGTTGTTAGGCTCCCGGCACAATGGAGGGGATTAATACAAAATAATGGCTCTTGTACACTTTGTTTGTGCAACTGTTTTAACTACGACTAAGTGTAATTTACTTTACAAGGTTTTTTTCTGTTAATACAGAAAATTGTGAATAAAATAAGCAACATAAACGGAAATAAGTGGAAACATTTTTAACGTTTGTGGACACATTGGATTAGGACTAACGAAGTCTAATTACTAACGTTACTGAGCTAGTTGATTCTACTTTTAATAATATAAACGTACAACCACACACTTTAATCTTAAAATCTCGATCAAAAACATTAGTTCTTTCAAAGCTTTCCAATTTTTTTTTTATTTAATAGATACGTACAATTATATTGCGGCTTACACACTTACTCGTACTAATATTATAAATGCGAAAGTTTAGATGGATGGATGTCGATTTGCAGCATAGAAGTAGGAGATAGTCTGGAAGAACACATAGGCTACTTACTTTTTTTTTATTCAAGGGAGACGGTGTCGCGGGCGATAGCTATATGTATATTTGTTCTTACGAGCTCTCTAGACCAAATTAAAAGATGCCCCTTCGTATTTATGTCGTTGTCTAGCCAGTTGCTCCGTCTTAGCGAAGGGTTCATTCTCAACAAGGGGTGAGCGTCTCGTCTGACGAAAATTTCTTTATTTGTAGTATTCTTGTGGTAAATCAAGCTTAATGCATCATCATTAGACAGAGGATTATTCAGATTATGATGTGTTTAGGGAAACATTAATTTGTTCAACTTTTTAGTACCTTATTTCCATCTATACTTCTATACTAATATTATAAAAAGCAAAAAATTGTATTTTTGTATGTACTGAAATAACTCAAAAACTAATGGGCCGATTTTTAAAATTCTTTAATCGTTTAATAGCTACGTTATCGCTGAGTAATAAAGTTTTATTATATTATTACTACTATTTTTTTTTTAATTTTTCGCGGATCATGTCGCCAACAACAGCTGGTTCTTAATAATTTGAAAGCCTAAAACGTAGCGTCTATTAAGAAGAGCGTATCACCTTCTCAAAGACCGACAACGCATTTGTAATTCCGCTTGTACCGACATCTATTGGCGTCGATAATCATCTCGATGTTTCTGCTGCTCAAGGCTCAATCCCTTATAAAAAATATATAACTTCGGCTTATATATTTCTAATACACACTTTTCTCCCTATCTATATTTTCATGAATATAAAACTGTACCCTGTGAAGAACACTTCAAATTGTGTCTTAAAAGAAATTTGTGTCAAGGATCGACTGAAATTTTTAATAAGCAAACCAGAGCAAGGGGAGAGATTGACTATAGATATACTCGTAGCTGTTTCATCTATCACAATAGATAAGTCTAACCTAAAAATTTCATCGACTAATCATTTAATAACATTCTTAATTGGTTGTCGTATACCCTATAATGGTATAGTTCTTTCCAAATATCTAGGCGGCCCAAGGTCATCGGACTCTATGTAGTAGAGTCCCCTCGCATGCCGCTCTCCAATGCATTTGAAATTGTCTTCGGGAGCGACTCGCGCGAACATAAGTGCCGCCAAGATATAAACACTATTATCGCTGATAGTTAACAAAAGCTTATTTCTATCTCAGATTTTTCAAATGTGTGAAAAAGATAGCAAGATGTTGTGATATCTCGGTGAGACGGTAAAAGTACATTATTGACGCATATTTGGAATTTAAAAGTTTGTCGTAAAACATTAATCACAATTTATTATTACCAACAATCACGTCCATTACAAGTCACTTAACGGGGGTTACAGTTTTAGTGTCAAGAAGTAAAGTCGCACTTAATCACTTAACAGCTTAAAAGTGATAACATTTTGTGGCAAAACAATAATTTAAAGTCAATAACCAAAGATGTCAAAATTAATGGCCCTATAATTCTAATCAAAGATTTAAGGCATTTATCAAATGAAGTACATTAAAATACATTGCAGTATGTTTTATATTTCGACAGAAATTGCATTTTTTGGTTATTGTTATCTCCAGATATAAGGGAGTACACAGCCGCACTGATGATTTCGACGAACTGTGCTCCATTTTAAATGAGATGACGTAACACAAATAATAAAGATAAAGATTAGATAAATAAACATAGTTTAAATTAAACAGCATACGAATACGTCTAAACGTGAACATGACCGACCATATCAGCAACATCGACTATAATTGCCAAGCTTAGCGCTTCACACTAATTTGATTCCTGTTCTATGGTAATGTAAACTTAATTTTCGGAGTGTTAGAGTTGCATATGGTTTAACAAGCACTTGTCTATCCACAAAGCGTGATTAAAGCCGACCAGGGCACCGAGTGTGATTAAAATAATGTAAGGATTTGGGCGCGCCCTAACAGGGGACCACGCCTGTCACGTGTTCCGTTGGCGGGAATTTTCCTTGTAATTACTGTTATTTTTCTGTTTTCGCCTGTTTTACTGAACAATAACGTTTATTTGGTAAGTTTTGTTTTTCTGTTTAGGAATTTGTTATGTTGCCATTGTGGTAGAAAAATGAGAAATTTAACTTTCGTTAGCAGGACACGATTAATACTGAAAATTGGTAATAATTTTAGTTTGTTTAAACTTTGTCTTGTTAAAGAGTAAAAAGGGTAAATTATCGATAACTGAGATGTCTGATGTAATCATTTTAACATTTTTACAGTTTCATAAGAGATCAAAAGTCAAGAGTTCTTATTACATTTTTTAAAGAACCATTAATTAAACCTGTGTTTTAAATCAACAACTGAAATAAGCCAAGATTCGAAATAAGTAGTCAATAATGAACCTATTTTATTTATTCCTATTTTATTTATCCTTAGTGTGCAATAAAGATATTCTTATTCTTATTCTTATTTTCTTTACAAAAGAAATCATGAATGAAAAAATAAACGTGATGTTTCGCAACCTATCTAAATAATCAGAAACAGTTAGGGGTGTACAAACTGTTTCTATTTCTCGGAGGTAAATCTTGGTGATCGTGTGTTCGATGGCTGACGCTCACGATTCACAGCCCTAGCTAATGTCATCTCAAAGTTCAGAGTTCACATCAAGCTTTCAAATCTATGACACTTCGTTTAAACAGGTTTACTTTATTCCAACGCATGGATTTTGCGTTGAAGTTCCTAATTTAAAATATGTTATTTGAGTTTACGGATTAACAACGTGTATTCATTATTAGCAACGACGTCTTTTAATTGTTTTAACGGTTTTTTAAAGCTGTTATTCATTTGAACTACGAAACTTGTGACTACGTCTAAAGCGTAGCAAGCTTTTATTTGCTCAGTTTTATTTAGTAGTTGCAAAGCTTAGCAGAGCTTCGGAGTGCATAGAGGCGCTGTCGGCTGTCCCCGGCCTCCGTGATTGTTTTGTTTCAACATTCGACCGTTTAGCTCTTTAAGCTGCGGCAATTTAAAATCCTTTAGCCGTTAGCCTATCAGCTTTTAAACGGCCGGTAAATTGACAGTCACCAGGTAAATATAACATCAAAAGCCACTCCTAGTAAACATTAGTTGCTTTTATTCCTATAATACATTGTAAATTGATTCGCTTTGATTGTGAACCATTTCAATAGCAACAATTGGGTGACGCTCGATTTGTGATGGTAAATAGCACAAAGTATTCGCTTTATGCTAAAAAAGATAGCAATTACTGACAATTCCCTTACAATTAAAGTCCTTGAAAATGTCCTCAGATAGGAAGAATTCTTTTTTAACATTTACTAATGCAATCTTATAATTTTGAAGAAATAAGAATCACAGTATCTCTTAAAAATTGGAAGAATTAATATAGGATTACAACCAAACTTACAAAGAACAACATTTGACATAGAAAGGGCGTCGACAGTCATAGTTTGCGATCTGCAAACGAACCATTAAGCTAGGTATTGGGACAATCTGGATGAATATCGACGAAAAGGACACGGTCCGATAGTATGGGGTGGCTGTCATTAATCACAAGACTCGACCGCACCGTTCCCTGACAGTCTGGACACCACGTGTGTGTGATAGTAAATTCAATGCGTTAGGACAATCGGTTTAATAAATGTTTAATGAAATAAAATATAAATGAAATAGTTTTCAGAAAAAAGTAATCTTTATGATATTAGTAGATGCCAAAGAGTTTAAGTAATTATAATAAAAAGTTAATATTAAATAAACTGGTTTTGAAATGAAAAAGTTCATTAAGATAATATTCATGGTGTGCCTGCGTGAGCCACACACGGCCGTCTGGATCGACGAACTGCAGCACAATGCCAATTTGTTCACATCACAGTCGCGCTGCGCCACCACTTGTCATCTGTCGAGTCCACGATCAAAGTTGTTAATCTTATAAACACGCAGGATTTGTATAGATCCTAGTGGATTGATGGATTGTATCCATTGTTTTGAATACATAGGAATCTTGGAGTGTAAGATAAATCCTTTGGTCTTTACTGATGTAGAACAAGATAACAAGATCGACGAACCTTTCTATTATTGCTTTACAATAAGTATATTTTGTATTTTTTTTTTACAAAGTATCGTCCTAAAGTTTCTTATTTATCGCTCAATTAAAGTTCTATTTTGTTAGTCACATATTCTTTAAATATTATAAATATTTGCATCTAAAATTGGATATTTTTTTTCTTTATAACACTATTTTATTCTAAAACATTAAATCTACAATTAAATATCAATGCATCCACTTATTTTTTAAATTTCAATTACAAACATTACAGGAATTATCACAGGTATCGTTAATTATATTTATGGTTATAATCATCGTTTACATTTTTCCAAAATAACAATAAATTTATATTTTAATATCATTTTTACCGCCTGGAATTTGCTCTAATTTAAATATACATAATTTTCTTATCATTCTTATTATGACATTAAAAAAATTTAAAATTAAAGATCGATTTAATTTCAAGAAACTTTATAAAGGTTAATGAACTAACTAATATTTAAAAAAGTTGATCTTGATTCAAAATCGTAACGATATACTTTTATGCATTTTATACACAGAGGAGTAAAAACTGTAGATCGTTGTTGCAAAAACATTAACCATTCACAAACAAAAACAAACATTCAATCCAAGAGACGAAGTTGTATTCTAACCAAAAAACAAAGAAATTAAAAGTCGCATTAACTTTTCATTCCCACTTACACTATTAAACATTATTCTTTTTGCTCATTATGTTTTGTTTCCTTTCAAAAGTTTAATCACGCAACGGCCACATTACACCGCTTTTGTTTTTGGTTAACAACGAGTTTCTTTGTCTTAGTTAAATGCGTGAAGTATTAGTATTACGAGGCTAGCTTTATAATCAGCGGAACTGGCGAGCCGTGTGTCACACATTCCTGCGATTACTCTAAAATATTTGCCGTCAGATAAGCTAAGTATTTGTAGTTAGGAACGATTGATGTTCACGAAATCTTTTGACATATAGTCGATCGATAACAGGATTCCAAAATGTATTTATTGACCGATGTGTTTACGGAATGCATTGTAAGTGTCAAATCCATCGTGCATCGAGATATGTTCAGCAGTTTAGGCTACAAACTCTATCAAACATCCATCCATCTAGACTTTCGGATTTATGTATGACTAGAATTTAAAAAAAGAAGTGAGTAGCCTATGTGTTCTTCCAGACTATCCTCTACATCTATGCCAAATTTCATCGAAATCCGTTCAGCCTTTTGAGCAACAAGCTCTAACAAACATCCATCCATCCATCTAAACTTACGCATTTATAATATTAGTAAGATTAGGAAGATTAGTAAAACATAAGTTACGTAGCTATGGCAATATAAAGAGTTGCATGTTGCGAATGCCACCTAAAGCATAATCCTACTTAAAGATAGTTAGTTAGCGGTTATCTGTGAAAGTTCAGGCGTGTAGGTAGCAGGTTATTCATAAGTTGTGCGTGTGGACAAAGCATCAGATTAGCGGAGATATAAAGCTACTGGAAGTGGCTTGGAGAGAGCGCATATGTGATTCTACCGTACAGTCGCCTTCATTCGCTGTGTTCTAGTTACTGAAAAATTGCAACTAGTAACGAGTAAATTCCTGTTGCCTGTTAGCGTTAACCTTGATTATTGTGTAAAATATTGTCACATTTAAGCGTATAAACGGTTATCGTTTTTAAGTATACCACATACGGCGACTGTACACATGTGTGTACATTTATCTCCGTGTTTATGCATCGATCAGGCACGCTGGGGCGGAAATTAAAATGCAGACGGCACGGCAGACCTGAGGTACATCTATATTGTCTATTGAAGGTTCACATTCAATGCCCAAATCGAAATATCGTTTAATATTGAAGGGAAATTGGATGCGACGATAAAACATGTTGTTTTCATATGTTTGTGTGTGTTAAAGATAGTGAAAAATTTAACATCCTTTTTAATTCAAATGTAATTTTTATAAACTCTTCAATAGTCTTTTCTTAACTGCAATGAGCCTTTATTCATCAAATTTTTAAATAGTTCAAAATAAGATTACATCACACAATTGAGTTAAACATTTACAATCGCTAGCATTGAACGTGATCGCCTTAAGATAACTGTTGCGATTGACATTTAATATTGTAATAGCATATTGTTATCTTTAAGTACATAATAACAGTAATAGCACAGTTAAGTAACTCCAAAGTTGTCCTTCACCAGTACAATCGACTAAAATCAATAATCAATCCTCAAGATCAATCCGAAAATTACCTCAAGTGTTTTATTTAAAACGAAGTGCAAAATTCGATCGTCATCTAAATATAAGATCGTGTTTTTCTATTGCTGCTGTCATTTAGATAAGTTAAATTTGAACCAAATATTAATTATATTGATTATAGCTATTCCCGTGCGGCTTCATCGCATGAAATTATAAAAACTTTATTTAATTGTTTACCTACATTTGTCAAATTATCAATTGCAAATGTCAAAATGACATGATGACAAACCATGGCAATTTTGCTTCCTTGATGCTGGCAGCAACTTATGGTCTCTTTCCCACATTAGGGTTTTTATTCAAAATATTTACCCCCTAAGTTTAATAGCGTGGTAATATATAGCCTAAAGCGTGACGTAAGTGTAGGGCTTTTTAGTAAAGAAATAATTATTCAACAATTTGCTGTGATTGCTGACATCTTACGCCACACAGTAGTGTGTATTTACGCTTTATTATATTAGTATAGACTATATTTTGAAACATTTTATATAAAAAATTGGTAGCAAAAGAACATCCTGTATACAAAAGACTACAGCTAACTCAAGCCGCATCCAATAATCGACACGTCCTTTATCTCAAAACACGATCCACCTTCGAAAGTTCGACATACCGAGATACGACATCTAACCGATATAAATCATTTTTACGGCAGCTGTACCGCTTGTCTATGCGACAGGCTTTCACGGGACATGAATGCCTGCCTTTATACTACACCGGCAAAGCGGCGTTGCAAACATCTTTTTTTGTTACTTTCTTAACTCTATTGCAAGCGATTAAGGTTGGATATCGCGTGACTAAAGCGTAGGAAAGCTCTATAAAGTTGATTCTGGCCCCCGAATGCATAGGATAGGCTATAAATATTGTATGCAGGTTGCCTATTTGCTTTTTATCAAGGCTCGCAGCACGGTATCGAGTGATGGGAGAGATATTAAATTCCTTTACATTGCAGTTAGGTTACGAATAATCAATTCTGAGTTAAACTAAGGTTATAGGAAAAGGTATTAGAAATATCGTGCTTCAAAACACTAATATTTTAGATTTTAGATTTTCGATATAATAATAAAATAGCCATGAAACAATTGAACGTTTAGCTTACATTCGAGTCATAGTTCTCAATAACGTTATTCAATTCTTTTGATAAATAAAAATTAAATCCTCATATGTTTCCATTATTAAAAATGTAATTAACTTTATTGATTTAATTGATATGAAAATATTTACATCAAACAAAAGTATGACTAATAAAATATTCCCTAACAAACACTGAACAAACAGGGGAAGCTAAAAGCCATATTTAAAAATCTAAACCTTAAAGCCAATATAACTTGGACTAGACCTGTTTTAAATTTCATTCTTTTTACACCACAAAACAAAGCTCCAACTAAACGTGCGGACCATTTAATACCGGTTTATCTCAGTCAGCGTCCGCGACACCCGGTATATTTGTTTAGGAAACATCCCTCTTTATTTACATACGCTTTACCAATCGAATTGCAAATTGAATCGTAACTGTAAAGCAATTAGATTGGAATTGAATTGTTCGGATTACTCGGGCACGTGTACTGCGGTAGCGAAAGGATATATGGTGTTGGTATGCGCGTATGTTCTGCGTACACAAAAGGGTTTATTGACCTTGGCTTGAAGCCAGTTTCGGCAGCGAACTTGCCTTCAGTATTATCCTGTGCTAGCTTCTAGAATGCTTTAGTATTAAATAACCTCAATTACTAATCTGTCTTTCGTAAACCAGTATTTTGTTTTTTTTTTAATTCGAAATCATTAATATATTCATCATCATCATCATCACCAGCTCACTATACGTCCCACCTATGGGCTCGGAGCCTACCCTAAAGTTAGGGTGATTAGGCCTTAGTCAACCACGCTGGCCAAGTGCGGGTTGACTTCACACATATCTTTGATCTTCGCCGATATGTGCAGGTTGCATCACGATGTTTTCCTTCACCGTAAGAACGTCGGGTAAATTATGTACGTACGAAAAATCGAAAATCGCATTGGTACATGGCGGGATTCGAACCCAAGACCTGTAGATTACAAGTCAAGCACTTAAACCACTGAGCCACCGACGCACTGAGCCACCATTAATATATTGTGTATGTTAAACAAACATGTGAATTTTAAGTTTATGTATGTAAACACACATCAAAGTAATTTAAGAAAACATACCTTCAGTCTTTTGCGATAGCTATTGAATCAGTGAAATTAAATTTAAAAAGCGACCAAAAACCCTCTTATAACGTCACAAAAGGATTACGGAAAAGCAATATCTAAGTTAAAAAACATCTTCAAACAAAACCTGTTTACGCCAAAACAAACTCAAGGCGTTAGAGGCACACCGCAAATGCAATTTAAAATTCATGCCTGTAAAAACACCTTTCATCTCTTTAATGTAATCCGTCGGCTTCGTGATAACTAAGTAACATCACATTTTTGCCTTTTAAGAGACAGGACTTGACAAACAAGAGCAATATCCACCGTTAAAAAAAACAATCTTAGCGTTATTGCTTATGTGCTGGTATTATGTATTTTTGATTCAATACGCGTTCATACGAACCCCGGAAATAGTCGTAGATTATAGTACAACAGTAGCTTTACTTAGTCCGTTTCTCTATAGTCAACGTATTCCGTAGCACAGGGGTGCGGAAAGTTCGTGCCGCGTCTTTAAATAATACATCCCCAATTTCACCCTTGATTAACGTCTGCGAGTTGAGGGGACAACCCTAGGTTTACACAAAGTCGTAGAATGTTAATAGAAAATTAATTCATTAATTTAGACACAGATGTGTTAATAATTTTGTGCACCAACGAAGTAATTATAATAAGCAAGTATAACTCAGAATGATCTTTTTACAAGCAAGATCTATGGTATTGTTTAGGTGCTAATGGATGTACTATACAAATTAATTAATAAACGTCTAATCGATTTTATGGGTGTAGAACTTCTCTGGAATTGCATCTTACTAATATTACAAATGCGATAGTTTAGATGGATGAATGTTTGTTAGACTTTGTAGCCTAAACTGCTGAAACTGATGAAATTTGGCATAGATGTAGAGGATAGTCTGGAAGATTTTAATTCCACGTGAATGTAGTCGCGCGCGAAAACTAGTCAAATATAATAAAGAAATTTGTCTTAAGTATACCCATCCGATAAGGTTATGAAAGCGAGCGAAAAGGCTTCGCCGCCATATTGCATTCATCCAACACGTCACCTGTGACATCGGCCTGTATTGAGGTTGAGTGTCAAACCTATTCTTAGAATAAAGAACCCTTTGTTCTAAAATGCAATCTATTTTACTGTAACCATGTATTAAAAAGGAATTTAAAAACAAAACATGTTAATGAACAAAATGTTAAAGAGACAATTTTCTCAGCGAATTGTTTACGTTATCAAGTCTGTATACATTATCTGTGCGATCTCTATTGAGGGTAACTAAGCTCTGTGGAGGCCTGAAGGTGGGCCACGTCCTATTTGCATTACAAAGAGCTCGCCTGAAAATTAACTACACGCATTGACTTCGACGCGTACAGTCGCGTAATAAAGTTCTTTAGCGATTTAAAAACAAAAATGTCGTACAAGTATCAGTCTCAAACAAATGAACGACAAATAACGCCACAATCTCCAAATAGGTCGAATATGTGGTAATATTTCTATTGATTACGCGTCGCATAATTCCCTCTCATCCCCATCCCTCATTAACTCAGCTGTTCCCCACCTCTGCAACGGTCAGTATTTTCATTTGAGACCATTCAACTGTCAGGAGTTAGCGAAGTAACACGCGGCCTGAATTAGCCGCTCATTGTGCTAACAAATCGCTATTGAAGCGAATTCGGCGATATTAGGATGCGTATACATTGACAACATTTGTAAAACAAAATCTATAAAAACATCAAAATTTAACTAATTATTGAAAAAGTTAAAGTGCAATACACAATAAAGACATCTTTTTAAAATTAGATATCTTATGTTTCTGCTTAATTAAGAACCTCCTCCATTTTAAAACATGGTTATAAATTAACTTTAAAAAAAAATAACTGATTACCACCACTTATTCAACAAGATTCAATTGTTAAAATATTAAAATCAGAAAGTAGAGTTCAATAAATGTACATACATAGTGTTTTCAACACAGGTTATATCGCATTTCAAAACTGAAAAATTGCCTTGTGTATACTCAGCATTACATCGTTTTGTGTCTCATGAGTTAGTTTTTTCGGTAGATAACGTCGGGAGCATCAACCGATTGGTAATGGCTAATTGTGTCTACATTCCACCGGCAGTGACGTGACTGGCCTTTACAATTCGTGTTCGACACTTAACAGCTTTATTACACTCACAGTTATAGCTTGCATGCATCGATAAATGTGTACATTAACGAGTCGAACGATTAAATTAACCCTTTCTTTAACACTACTATAGAATACTTAAGCTTTAGATGCTAAAGTTATACATATGCTGACCGTTAACAGATTCTTCATGCACAAACCTAACTTAAATCAAAGATTATAACAGATTCTGTTTTGAACAGAACTGTCTTAACAATGGTAGAGCCCGCTTTAACATCTTAGCACGAATAGGTCGGCTCGCCCGGTGCAATACCACGACCAC
>LD688945.1:2093527-2104176 GCA_003118335.3 Papilio memnon
ACCTTTTGCTTCTCAATTTCTCCACCACTGGCGCTACTTTCAAACTTCCTCTAATATACACATTCTTAACTAAAATCGATCAGCTAGTGAACCTTTTTAAACAAAATAATAGACTTAAGATTATCAAACTAACATAAGACTATAAAGTTTAATAGAAAGTTATTATTAATTCAAATAAGGCAATTCAGGTGCAATTACAAAATAATACGCAACAACAAAATCAGGTGCAACAGGGTGTACACTTGAACAATAACAATAACCACAATGTTCACTTGCCACAAAGTTACACAATCGATCGTTAAGATGCAAACACGATCGTGTATCAATCGATGTCTCGGATGCACCATCAATCGAGTCGCATCACTCAAGCCTCATGACACTCAATTGCGAACTCTAAACGCGTTCAATTGTACATCGATACTGTGTTGATTGATAACAAATCGACATTTGTCACTTGTTACAACGCCTGTAGAATACAACATATAAAACTTTAATTTTTAATGATCTTGTTAAAAACAAACTTCACAAACTCACGAATCATAAATTATAGACAGCTTTTTTTTTTTAATAAATTCAACCAGAAAAAATAAGGAAATAATAATCAATGCCCAATTTTAGTCCCTTTCCCGTTCCGCCCTTTTTTTATAAATAAAGGATTGGATGGGAAAGTGATTTAACGGTGGAGGAGACGCATAGAAAGGGGAAATATCCTCTTTATGTGCGTCTCCTCCTCCGTTTAGGGTAGACAACGCATCTGCAATTGCGGATGTCTATGGGCAGCGGTCGATTCGCCGTTTCGGCGGATTTAGGTGGACGCTTGCTCATTTGCCACCTTATTGTATTAAAAAAAATCATCCAGTATTAAAGCCCCAAGATTGACGAACTTTGGTTTTAACTTCAAGTTTTAACTTTAACTTCAACAAAGAAAAGAAATGTGATAAACCGCATAATTAATCACATGGTCATCGTAATTCAAGTAGAAATGTTACCACTAAGGGTCCGTCAGAAAAACAATGAGATTTCCTTCAATAAACATAGCCTTTAACTCTAATATAATAGCAAGAGTTAAGCGTGACCTACAATGTAAATTGTCTGTTCGCATTGATGTTATGCGATACGATGCTTATAAGGAGCGATATTCAATTTTATGTGTCCAGTTCGAGCGACCTGCCTTCCAGTTAGAGGTACAATGCCTCTTTAAGGGCAATAAAATATATGATATGAGGAACTAAAGCCAATATATTTGAATATATTGCTTTTGTACCTTGTTAACGTGCATAGAAATCTATGTCACAATATAACAATACTTTAGTAGTGATAAACATGATTATTAAATGTTTTGACAGCACAATGAAAACTTCTTGTTACTTATTTAATTAAAAATGTAAATTAATACATATTTTACCGATTATCTGGTTTTTCACAGTGTTTGAAATGTGATTTCACGATGCTATTAAAGTGATTACAACAAAAATATCTACGCATTTCGCTCAATGCGGGCAATCAAAGGTAAAATTTTCTAATATAATATTAAATTCAGCTATAGACAATATTCTCTAGATATAACAGATTCTTTTTGTTGTCATTTACATGTAGAGAATAAAATCTCTAATTTAAATAGATTCCCTTTGGTAATGTATTACAAAATGTTCAATATTTTCCTTTATCTATCTTGCTAGTTGCTTATTAAGTGAAATTTATCGTAAGATTGTAATTTACAGAGATAAATCTTTTGGCACGAAACGCGGAATGTTGGAATAAGAAAATTCCAAGCCAATAGAAAATATCTTCAATGTACAAAATGCTGACAATTTCAGACCGAAACAACAAAGGAACGACTGAGTGGACGTGATAAACTAGAAATTCGCTGACAAATAGGCTCTAGAATTTGTTCGGTTTGTAGAATATTTTGAATAGGTTTCGATTTAACTTCTTTGTCATCATTTACATCGTAATTTGAATGCCTAATAAATAACGAATATATGTGACTACAACTTTTTCACAACTTGATTAACTTTATTACTAGCTTTTGTCCGCGACTCCGTTCGCGTGAAATTAAAAAAAAGTAAACCTATGCGTTCTTCCAGACTATCCTCTACATCTATGCCAAATTTCATCGAAATCCGTTCAGCAGTTTAGGCTACAAACATCCATCCATCCGTTTAAACTTTCGCCTTAGTAACATTTTACCTTAGTTAACCCGATACCAAGAAATGCGTCGAATAGGGAGCCTAAGCATCCTGGCCAGAATTCCGTCTTTTACGAATTTTGTTTTAATTCATCTTAGGAAATAGTATCAAATCTTATAACATCTATAAAAATAAATATATTGCTGGCGGAAGCCTCAAACCACAGACCGCAGTAATCTGAACGGATACCGTTTTTGGTAAGACCACATTGCAGTCCCGCATGCCGCACCGCATGCCTGTGTGGAGATGACTTTATTACGGATACCGGTAGAATGCATTTTTTGCGGACAAACAGATAACAGTTTATCGGTTAATAATCGAATTATTTCCATAAAAAAAACGACAGCCACAGGGTATCCATATCATTTTAAATTCGTAGTTTAGTTGAATGATTAAATTAAGACACATTGTTGCTATTTCTTTTTATTACAAGAGAATGAGTGAGATAACATGTTTAGTACAGATGTCAGTGAAAACTCACGGTTAGATACATTCAAACATAAAAGCAAGTCATCGTTCACTATAGTACGTGTAGCCTTGAATATTTTCTTACAATATATACGGAAGTTTTTTTATAATATGCAATTAAGTTTAATGTCCAACAAAATTTAATACATTGGTTATAGCAACCAAAACTATAGAACATAACCTTCGTATAAACACTGGATTATCACAAACTATCGGTTATTACAACTGAATATTGACGTTCCCTTTAATGTTTGGTAACCTGGTTTATCTCCGAAACGGCCGAGCCGATTTCGACCGGACTTTCACTGAAGGGTAGCTGACATAGACGGGCATATTATATGCTACTTGTTATCTTAATGTTGCGTGGAAGGCACGGGCAACAGCTAGTCTATAAATAAAAATTCAGTTATGTCTATTAGCACGCCTCTTTTAAAAACCCTTAAAGATATCCTTCTATTATTAAAATTATTTAATAACTAGCTGTTCTCATGCGGCTTCATCCGCGTGGAATTATAAAAACTTTATTTCATTGTTTACATTTGTCAAGTTATCAATAGCAAATATCAAAATGACATGACATGATGACGAACCATGGCAATCTTGCTTCCTTGATGTTGGCAGCAACTTATGGTCTCTTTCCGACATTAAGATTTTTATCCAATTTATTTACCCCCTAAGTTTAATAACATGAAAATATATAGCCTAAAGCGTGACGTAAGTGTAGGGCTTTTTATTAAAAAAAGAATTATTCAAAAATATACTGTGATTGCTGACATCTTAGGCAACAAAGTAGTGTGTGTTTACGCTTTATTATATTAGTATAGATAAATAATGTAAATTAAGGCGTTAATAAAAAATGAATGGTAATAAAAATCATTCACTTACTTATAAAGCGATCGAAAAACTGAATACGTCGAGACGGTGCTTACCTGTAAACAAAGTGCATATTAAGTTAAACACAAAATATATTTACTTCACGCTGTGTTTCGCCCTCAAAACCTGACGGAATCTTTTGCGATCAACAAAAAAATGACTTGAAACTAATGATCATAAGGATTTTAGCCTTATACAATATACCGTAAAATATTAAGTAAAAGAACCGACAATTTCATAAAATTACAATCTCATTGTTGAATAATATAAAGTGAGTTATTGCATTATTTTCAATATCTCTTTAACGAACTAACCGCCAGGGCTCTCCCCCTTGCCCTGGATTGCCGATCGATACGTGATGTACGCAATAAGGTTACCAGCAAGGCAACGCTCACGGAAACCGTACTGGATTCACTGATCTCATGATCTCATTGATCGAATCATGTGTAATAACAGAAGTCTTCACTCTCAAATATCAAGACAACTTCCCTTAACATTTAATCTGAACATGCAGTTAAGTAATTCTCTCTAAGGGATGTAAAGGTCGAGTCTAATTTAGGACAAATCTACACTAAGGGACTTTTTAGAAGACTGAATATAACAGATAATACTTCAAATTGAGACTTGAAAGTTTAAGAGCAGCGTCCACTTGAATACGCGAGGTACTCTCAAATTTACCGCAAAACATATTTTTGGCACGACAAATGATACTGCCATAAACACACCTGAGGCCCGAGAAAGTTATCTCAGTAAATAAATGGAAAATATAAGTGGATGCTGTAAAAATTATAAAAAAGGAAGATTAATCTTTTATGATATTAAGAAGTTTATTCGTAAAATTTGACATGATGAATAAGTTAACGTTACTCACAGTATTACTGTAGAGTCCTTAAGTGGTCTCTGTTAGTCACTAACATCTGAATACTATAGTTACTAAGAGAGGGCGCACATCTTTGACTAAACTATTGTATAACTGTTGTGCGGTTGTCAATTGTTTCGCAGCCAATTCAACCGTTTAGTTGCACAACTAAATCGAGTAGTGTGCGCATCTCCATATAAGCTCATAGGAATCAAAGCGAGACTAAACAGTTGTGAGATAGTTTAGTTTCAGGTGTGCGCACGCTCTAACAATTTAAATATGACGACTGACTTGAGCATTTGGTTAATTTGAATATTCGCACCAAATTTAGATTAGTTGCGATTATTATAAATGCGATAGTTTAGACGGATGGATGGACGGATGATTGTTAGAGTTTGTAGCCTAAACAGCTGAAGGGATCTCGATGAAATTTGGCTTAGATGTAGAGAATAGTCTGGAAGAACACATAGGCTACTTTTGTTTTATTTTAATTCCACGCGGCCGGAGTCGCGGGCGAAAGCTAGGAGCTCCATAAAATTGTGATTTGTGAGACTTAGAGTGGACGCGCGAACAACAAATGTACGGAATAAAACAAAACTGGAAAGATATTGCGGGCACATCTCAACGAAATATGTTGACAGCTCTATGCGTTTTTGTAAAATCTTCAAGTATTTGTAAACGTCAAAGAGAACGCGAATAAATACAGATGTTTTACTTCACATTTATTACAATACTAAAAGCGAGTCCGACATTCAAAGAAAGGAAATATTTAACGTTACTGAGTTTTCATTTCAACGATATTACCAGGTTGGAATTTACAGTTACTTATTCGCAAATAAACTTTGAACGCAAATTCACGTAGGCACTTTACATGATTCGAGTCTTTCAACATATGACTAGCTCAAGCCCGCGAATTGTTCGGCGCGGAATTTTAAAAACAACTTAGTAAATAGTCTATGTCTTCTTTCAGACTTTTATCTACATTTATGAAAAATTTCATCGAGATTTGTTCAGCCATTCTGGATATATACAAATATTCTTTCATCCATCCCAACTTTCACGACAAAGTAATATAGTGTGTACAGTGTAAGTAGTAAAAGTGTAATAAAGTGCAAAGAAGAGAATTATATCGCGAGTTTCAAAGTCTATTTTGACAGATATTTATAAATATATCTATCCAAAGATTACACTTTAATCGTAGCAAACAAAAATCGCGTATTCAATGATTTTGCATCAAAATACATAATCAACTAAGTCAGTATTTAAATATTTTTAAATGCAATATATCTATACTAATATAATAAAATGTAAACACACACTTCTTTGTTGCCTAAGATGTTAGCAATTACAGCATATTTTTGAATAATTCTTTTTTTAATAAAAAGCCCTACACTTACGTCACGCTTTAGGCTATATATTTTCACGCCATTAAACTTAAGGGGTAAATATTTTGGAAAAAATCTCTAATGTGGGAAAGAGACCATAAGTTGCTGCCAACATCAAGGAAGCAAGATTGCCATGGTCTGTCATTGTCATGTCATTTTGACATTTGCAATTGATAATTTGACAAATGTAGGTAAACAGTGAAATAATATTTATTATAATTTCACGCGGATGAAGCCGCAAGGGATCAGCTAGTCATGAATGCAAGAGAAATAACTTAGTCACATTTAATTTAACGAATCAATAATTACGGACAGGCCGCGCGAGCCCTTCGAGGATATTGCATACATTTATCACTTCCAGTATAACGGAATTCGGAATGCACTACCATACATACTTACGACAGAAAAACATTCATCATTCGATGTTATCTTAAGATTATTAGATGCACGATTATTGTATTTACAGAGGCATTCGATTTTATCACATTAACTTGAAACTAAACTATCGCACAACTGTTGCGTCTCGCTTTGATTCCTACGAGCTTATATGCTACGCACACTACTCGATTTTAAGTCGTGCAACTAAACAGATGAATTGGATGCGAAACAATCGACAATCGCACAACAGTTGTGCGATAGTTTAGTCAAAAATGTGCCTGCTCTAAGGCAGTTTAACATCAAAATATGTGAATTTATTTGGGTCTGAAATGTCTTAAAATTTTGCCGCAAATAAGACTTGTACAACGTGAATTTCTTCACTGAATCGTCATTTACTATGACGTACACGTACACAATGAAAGAGACAAGGATGGGAATATATTTTTGTACAAGCCTTAAACTGGGAAAACTCTATGCATAATTGTATTGGTTCAGCGTACTAAACTATTGAATCCGACATAAAATGTTTGATATCATTAAAAACACTTCAATCACCAAGTTGCATGGAAGCTAAGGGTACGAACTCCTTAAACTCGGACAGACTTTTATAGCAGCATTACTTTGAATTGTATTAAAAGGTACAACAAAATGTATGGTCCCACTGCGAGCGAGATAAATGAGGTACGAAATCATTTACGCCAAAAAATATTTTTTGACTACATTAATGAATTACTAATCTTATCTATTTATTATTATTTTTTAACCAAACACAACCAATTATTGCAGTTAATTTTAATTAGCTTAATATCGGATTAATAATCATAACCTCACAAAATAAGTTTAATAAAATACTGTTGATATTGTAGTTTTTATTAACTGTGATTGTTTCATAAACAAAATTTCTATGTATTTTTAAGCGTAGTATTTTTTGGATTTACAATCTATTCACAAACTTTAGAATTCATCTTATAGCTTTTATCCGCTTCCGCTATAACTCCGACCGCACACAGAATTGAGAGAAGAGATACATTAGAAAACTTGGGGGAAACTATCGTCCCAAGAGAGCTATGATTTGACCGCACCTTTCAAAACTTACTCCCCCATCTTTGTTTCGCCGTTTTACCTTGATAAGGTATCACGTATTTTTCTTGTTTTATAGCCAATTTTATATCCGTTGTTACCGATGAAAGGAACATAATGTAATACTTTTTTAAACACGCTATTTACTTCAAAGAAATTTGACAAAAATTTCTTTCATTTAACATGAAATCACTAATATAAACTTAGATATTTCAATTCTTAAATTATAACAGTACAAATGCAATACAGTACCGAAATATTTACTGGGTTACGATATTACATTACAGTATTGATTCCATACAGTTAACTCAACAAAATTAAGCGAATAAGAAACATTGGAGTGAAGCCAGAAAAAAGAAAAATCGATAGCAATTCGACGCAGGACTTGGCGGCGACAGGCTGGAAGACTCGTAACAATGAGTTGAAATATAACGTAATGTGCTCACTCCTTGATGAATGGTCTTTTATCGCGGAATGTGAATAACCGCTTTTCTTGTTCGTCGTGCCCTATCTCTTCCAGGGTTATTATAGCCTTGGCACTGTAACAAACTATTACTGTTCTGACGCTATACGTAAAATATGTGTTTTTGTTACATAATTAATGTTTTACATCCTTATTACATATTTTCTACACACAAAGAGCCCCTTAATGTAGTTTTAATATGAAAAACATACACTAACATTAGATCACTGTTTAAGTAATCATTAAACGACTTAAAAGCAGCTGTAGATAAAGAAAATTCACGTCAAATACAGAAAAGAGTTTGACGCCAAAAAATACATGTTTTTAAATGTTATAACATATATTTTATTTGCAGTTATAGTTGCAACATTGTAGATGAAAAAACATCTAGTCAATATTCAAGAGAAAAAAAAGCTTTCTTCATTAAAACGATATTAATTTGCATATATTCTTATAACCTAAAATAATAAATCTGTAACATGAATCACGTGCTTGTATTTACGTAAAAAATGATACTTATTTCCATTATCTGTTTTCACTTAGTAAACATTTAATTAACACAATTAAAACGTGTATCGGAACGTTAATAGATAGTGTTCGTTAGGGAAAGCGATAATTCAACTAGCACTGCCCCTAACTTTAGTGGGGCCAGTGTCGTCGGGTAATTGCCCGGCCCACTTATCAATATCGCATGCTACACATAATTACTCTATATTTCACATCGAGAATGCGTTGCTTTCTATACGTTTATAGCATTTTAATAGACAAATTGATTTTGTACTAATCGTACTATAGCAATTTTGTTAGTAACCGTTTCACAAATTGATTTTGTACTAATCGTACTGCTATTTTGTTGGTAGCCGTTTCACAAATTGATTTGGTACTAATCGTACTGCTATTTTGTTGATAACCGTTTCTGAAGAATTTACATTTTCAATTACTATAAATATGCCTCAGTAAGTAGATGAGAGTTTATTGAATATCGATGATTCATTGGACGTCGATATTTATGGTAATTCAATTTCCTTTTGCATATGTATAATCGTAAATAGTATGTGCTGATTTTAAATTGAATGGTGTACTTATTTTCGTAAGTAATGTTTTCTCTTTACGAAAACGCTAAACTTGTTCTTGGAGACGTTTATATCTTTAATATAATTATAGAAAAATATATCCCCATCCCTTAAATTTCCTTTGTAAATAGAGAGATAATGTTTATATTATTACGATAAACTTACAGTAATTGTGGAGTATTTCATTGTATACCTATTATACACGCCAAGAATTAATATTGTCCTTAATTCGCGGTGTAAAATTAAAAACAAAATCCGACATTAAGTGAGATTGATAACAAAAATTATCGAGCTTATGCCATTAATTTCAATTAATCCGGAGAAAACGAGCGGTCGAAATAAGGACTGGTTTTCAAACTCTATAGTCGTCTCGTTTCAGTTTCTGATCGGTATAAACGTTCACAAAAGTATTTCCTACTAGCTGTTCCCTTGCAGCTTCATCCGCTTGAAATTATAAAAACTTTATTTTATTGTTTACATTTGTCAAATTCTCAATTGCAAATGTCAAAATGACATGACATGATGACAAACCATGGCAATCTTGCTTCCTTGATGTTGGCAGCAACTTATGGTATCTTTCCCACATTAGAGTTTTTATCCAAAATATTTACCCCTTAAGTTTAATGACGTGAAAGTATATAGCCTAAAGCGTGACATAAGTGTAGAGCTTTTTATTAAAAAAGAAATATTCAAAAATATGTTGTAATTGCTGACATCTTAGGCAACAAAGAATTGTGTGTTTAGGCTTTATTATATTAGTATAGATAATATAGGTAAGAATACTACCCATATATGTCACTTGAAATAAGAAAGTTTAGAAGAATCAAACGCTCTAAGTATGAAAGGGCACACACCTTTGACTAAACTGTCGCACAACTGTTGTGAGATTGTCAATTCTTTCGCAGCCAATTCAACTATTTAGTTGCACAACTAAAAATCGAGTAGTGTGGCTCCATATAAACTCATAGGAATCAAAGCGATATTAAACAGTTGTGCGACAGTTTAATTTCAGGTGTGCACACGCTCTTAGAAGAATGAAACCCTATGAGTATGTACTTGAAATTAAGTTTCAAACAGCTTAATCTTAACGAAAAACATTAGTACACTTAAAATATTGAAAAGAGAAGTTCTCTCAGTGTAATCACACAAACGATACCTCGGTAACCAAATCAAATTTCCTAGAGTTATGCCTCCAATCATTGTTATCGGTTCTGTTATCTTAACGGTTAACTGTCGCCTAAACAAAGTAACTTAGCTAATGTTTAGACTATTACACTCATAACAAAAATAGGTTATAAACATAAATCATTAACGACCGAACAATACGCATATAAACGACATTAAAAAAACAATAACTCGACACGAACTCGAAAATCAACGTAAAGTAAACATTAATTTTACAGCATCAGTCGTCAGTTGGTCTATTCAAATTGATCGAGTTTTGTTAGTAATGGTTTCTTCACACAATGACCGCGATGAACCGTAGCATTCCATGTTTTATGAGCCGACCGCGCATTCTACCTTCACAATAGCCATACGGAAGCTTCCAAAACCGCAAATTTCAATAGGGGACTGAACGGTTAAATGATGGAAGCGTCTCAGTAAGGTCGACGACCGCGTATATCATATCCAGCGCACGTTCAATAAACACAGCCCTGAGAAGAACAAGACACCCACATGTCGCGCTTTGATTAAAACCTTGAATAATCAATCATACGTCTGAAGCGATGCTAATATTGAGGTTTAAAGAACTGTGATTTGATGCTCGTTATCATATTAAACAATTGCAACAAGCAGACGGTGTAAAAGACAGAAGGACGGTAAGCACATGCATGTCGGGACCGTGCAAAATTAAATTACGAGATCTGTGCCTACCTTTTT
>LD688945.1:2110537-2124353 GCA_003118335.3 Papilio memnon
ATTGCAAGTGGGAAGTGAATTTAAATCTTTAACTACACTAACATCGCTGACAAATATTACAATAGCCCACAGCGCTAGGAGGGCTGCTTATTGAATTAATCTGGGATTTATTATAGCCCTATAGTGTAGCTGAGTATCGCATCGATCAAGGTTGACCCAAGGTCGCAGATAAATGTCCATTTACATTGCTGCTAACCTCAAATGACAATTGTAAATCTTATACGCTAAAGATGTCTAGTTGTTCGCTTTCAACTGTTACTTATCTTTACAGGTTCTAAATTTGACTACTAACGCGACTTAATTCGCGAGAAAAAACATCCAGTAATAAATATACCCTATGTTACTCAGTAATAATGTGTATTAAATGACAACAATCAAATCTTTCCTCTTTATAAGGAGTGCACCTTTGACTAAACTATCGCACGACTGTTGTGCGATTGTAGATTTTCGATTGTTTCGCAACCAATTCAACTGTTTAGTTGCACAACTAAAAATCGAGTACTGTGCGCTCCATATACGCTCATAGAAATCAAAGCGAGACTAAACAGTTGTGTGATAGTTTATTATCAGGTACGCCCACGCTTTAATAGGTCTTGTCACAACAAAACAATACAAAATATCTTAAAAATATTAAATGTTGCGAAGAAATATTTTCAAGATGGCGACCCTAGTCCTAGAAAACTGACCGCTACAGGGGCGGGGTGAGTTGTGTAGACATAAATAACGGGAAAGTCGCCGCCACGGACCGCATGTCCGCCGATGTAGTTCGTTTGTTGGCTATTCATTTTAAATAACAACATAACCTATAAATCGATGTATCCTACGCAAAGGTCGCAAGTCGATTTTTACCAAAAATTACTGTGATTTTCGAACTCTACTAAATAAAATCTTCGACAATCCATATTTGTTTTTAAAAATAAAACATTTTTTGAACTTTATATAACTACTAGCTGTTCCCATGCGGCTTCATCCGCGTGCAATTATAAAAACTTTATTTTATTATTTACATTTGTCAAATTATCAATTGCAAATGTCAAAATAACATGACATGATCACAAACCATCGCAATCTTGCTTCCTTGATGTTGGCAGCTTGTAGCGTATGGTCCCTTTCTCACATTAGGGTTTTTATTCAATTTATTTACCCCCTAAGTTTAAAGGCGTGAAAATATATAGCCTAAAGCGTGACGTAAGTGTAGGGCTTTTTATTAAAAAAAGGAATTATTCAAAAACATGCTATAATTGCTAACATCTTACGCCACAAAGTAGTGTGTGTTTACGCTTTACTATATTAGTATAGATAAAACTACTTGGCCGATTTCAAAAATTATTTCACCATTAAAAATCTATGTTATCACTGAGTAACATATGTTATATTTTTCAATTCCACGTGGACGAAGTCGCATGCAACAATTAGTTTCTTATTGTGAATTCAGCTTTCATCTTTCATTAATCAATCCAATTTTAAATCAATACAATCAATCATTGCATACAAGAATACAAGTTTCTAACCAGCAATTAGCAACCAATTTGTTCCATGCACATGTAGCCGTGCATTCACAATTTCTATTATCACCGAATGCTTACAACAATCGATAGACAATCACTTTCTAAAATACACCTTAAAGCAATTACAATATAGTTCAATATGCTATACCAGTAGCGAATAAGTTTCTTAATACAAGTTTTATTGCCATGGACACATTTAATCATGATTATGGATCACTAACACTTAGCGAGTTGCTTGGCACTCATATCTTGTTAGATGGCGCTGTACTCGGAATCGGTTAAAACATCGTATCATTGACAAGCATTCGACATTATTATCCCAGACAATGATAGAGTATGCAGACATTTAATATCACCTTTTACTTCAACGTACTTTAAAATAATTTAATTTTAGATAGTTTAAAAGACCATGTACTTCTGATAAATTTAATTGCTAACTAGCTGTTAATTAAAAAATATATCCTATGTTATTCACGGATAAACTACCTTTCCAACGATGAAAGAATTTTTAAAATCGGCTCAGTAGTTTTTGAGTTATTTCAATACATACTAATATACAAATCTTTCCTCTTTATAATATTAGTATAGAAAAAATTTAGACACCATTTGTTATAGGCGATGAAATACGGTGGTGTTTTATAGTTTTTAGGTAGTTAAAACTTATCATTATTAATTTAGGTGACGACGTACGATGACCTTTTCTAGACATTACAATGTCAATTCTTAATTAAACAAACTTATTTGCTCAGTACTTAAAAACTAATTAAAACAATGTCTAAAGTAATTACACGTGACCAAACTAATTTTAATTTATGAATTAAATGGTTGAAAGTGAACTATTTGCTAGACTTTATGCGAAAACAGATTTAAACAAGATTAAAATACTGAGTTTTACGTCTCTATGTATTTTACTAATAATTCGAAGTATAATTCTAATTAAACTAATAGAAAGACTAAATTATAGGACCATAATTGTATTTGAGAAACGTAAAAAAGTATAAACGGGATAGATATGGTCATTTTTGGTAATATTTCGGCAAATTCAAACATAACCTATTAAAACTTCGTACAATAGACGAGAAAGAACACTGGAAATGCAACGTCAAACTCATGTACTAATAAATTGGCCGTCAGTCGTAATCAAGCATCTAGTGATACATTTTGTACGTTCATTTATCTCTGAAATTGTAAAATNNAAAATGTTCTAAAAATCCAAAATCAATAAACCCAAAAATATTTTGAAATTTTATTTACGAAAAATAAAATCATGAATATTTACACTTTTAAAACATTTCGTTATTATCTGTGATCTCAAATGTTATAGAAAAATTGCGAACGGGCGGGAAAGTGCAAAGATGTTCCCAGAGAAAGTGGCGCCGTAACGACGCTGTGCGGAACTAATCGGAAATTATCCTTGAATATGACGCTTTACTGACATGGGGACTATATTTAAAGTGATTTTACGACTATGTTTAACTAAAGAGTTGCTTAATGTTAGAAAAAAAACTAGATTTTGTATACATTTTCGTAAGCCAATTTATGCATTGCACGGTTTAGTATGAATTAGTGCATATAATTCACATTAAATTTTCATAGATAATCACTAAGTAAAAAAACAAATTCCATTTGTACATTATATCTTAAAGTTTATCGCCTCCATAACTCAACTCTATTTCATGTGAGTAGGAAATGAACAGGGTGCCATTTGTGGCCAGTCGCTCGGCCATGGCGCGCACGTCCGGCGAGCTTTTTGTAAACCGTCGGGAGCCGCTTAGCCCCGCTCCATATGGTCATCTACTCTTTGATATTCTGAGCCAATCACATAACATAGTCCAGCCACGTATTGATATTTTCCATATGCCTATTCGAGTTTTTAATATGGTCATTTCTAACATGGTTTGTTATTTTTTAACTTTTATGACTCTTAAGTTACAAATAATAATATATTTTATTACTAGCTGTTGCTCGCGACTTAAAAAATAGCCTATGTTACTCAGTGAAAACGTAGCTTTTTAATGGTGAAAGAATTTTTGAAATCCACCCAGTAGGTTTTGAGTTATTACAATACATACAAAAATACAAATCTTTCCTCTTTATAATATAAGTATAGATAAGCAGTTTAAGCCTAAAAAATACTAAATAAATAAAATAAATACAAAAATTAAACTAACTAAATAATGCGAGTGAAAAGTCATTCTATAGACTAGTACAGTATTATTCGTCAAAGTTAAAACATTTATAAAACTTACCGCAAAAAACTCCGCCTTTTACGTGCATATACGAGCTAATATGGCGGTACTGCAACCGCTTACAGCAAAGAGGTATAATAAGAGCCCATTAACACTTGTATTTGAATAAGATGTACGATCAACGCGACAGATTTATTATCGCCAGCTTACTTTAATAGCGTACATTATACGTCATTATTATGACGATCAGTTGCAAATAAGGCTGGGAATACACTTGTAGCTACACTTGCATACCAGGTACTGGCACCTGCAACAGGCAAGTGTAAACGCTATCTTGCTTGCTACGAGTTGAATCCTCTAATGTATTAATGTAGCGGGCCCGTGATATTTCGTATTTTTTATACTTACGAGTAAAAATACTGGTCGTCCATATTCTTGAATTTTTAAAATGGTTAAACTCAGATGTAAAACTGACTGTCCAATGGTTTCTTTGATCGAAATACTTTTACTTGAGTGGCTTTTTCGTAAAACTCTTATATTGGGATGAGACGAGTCTATTCTATAATATAAATTAAATGCAAAAATATTTTATCAAATGTAAAAAAATTCAACAAATGGAGTCATGCAACTTTAGAAGTCCAACTTCAATCACACATATCTGCAAATAATCTGACAAAAGCACTTTAATTCTAGTCTATATTGTATTGTAATAAAGTTTAAATTCCAGTGTAATTTCCGTATAGTCCATACCATCGTGTAGTTCGCGAACGAGTCAATTGGTGGCGTGTAAAGGGATCAATTACCCGCTAGTGGGTTGTTGAGCGATACGGGTCTATTTGTGTCAACTCAATAGGCGTGCATGACATTGTATGTGTGACTGGAGTGCGACGTTTGAAATTGATTCCATTGCCACTAGCTACGCATTTGAAAAGGAAAACAAGATATGCATATGACATTTAAACCGAGAAGTTGAAAGACGTTATAAAAGCCGAATCATGGAGTCATTATTGCAAATTTTCCCAAACTAATTGAAACACTTAAAGCCCGTGACACGCTGAACAGATCGTTCTCAGTTTTGCCTAAGTTAGTTTTATTTTTTCAGATAAAACCGATCGTGTGTAGCGGGCTTAATGCAGGTTTAATCGTAGAGTTTCTGTATTAAATATCAAAATTAAAGGTAAAATACGGGCCTAAAATTAATGACTAGCCATCAGCCTCAAATTTTGCCTGGATAACATTACTCCATATATGGCAAGTAAATATTTGTGTCTCCTATATTTTCTGTCATACCCTGCCCTGCCAGTTGATGTAAAAATATATCCTATATTACTCTGTGACAATGTGGCTTTCTAATGGGGATTTTTTTTCTAATAACGGGTCATTACTTTCGGAAACTATTTAATACGACAATAAAATATTTCCTCTATAGATAAAAGTAGAGAAACTGATACACAATTCTTCAACTATTTTAAAATAAGGCCACAAAAACTTAAATTACAACAAAAAAACATAAACTAGAATATGTACCAACACATACAAACACATCCCAGAAGCTAATCAAAAGCTTTATAACATTATATGAGGAAATGTACGGAGCATCGTCCGTCTGACGTGTGAACGATCCCTCTCCCCCATTCGACACATCCGTCCTGTAATGAACCCGACGATATTATATCATCCTATGTCAGATAGTAGCACTGGCCCTTCATAACGATTTACATTCACATAGACTTACAGCGTGCGCACACCCGAAACTAAACTATCGCACATCTGTTTAGTCTCGCTTTGATTCCAATGACCTTATATGGAGGTGCGCACACTACTCGGTTTTAGTTATGCAACTAAACAGTTGAATGCGAAACAATCGACAATCACACAACTGTTGTGCGATAGTCTAGTCAAAGGCGTGCGCCCGCTCTTACAAATTCAAATCTTTCTAACATCGAAAAATAAGAAAAAACATCGGTACAAGGAATCATGGTCCCGAAAAATAACAACCCAATTAGATTATAAAACAATAACTCTTAATAAGATACATAAAAATATTTAAAATGTCATCTTAAGAATCCCATTAATTTATCACCAATTATTCCCATCAACCAAGACCTTGGTTATTAACCATTCAGAATTTTAACCGCAGTTATAACTTTATTTAAACAACGTCGTAATTTTTAACTTTAAAAATATTTACAGGATCGTAAACAAAAGATAACAAGCCAACATGTAATTGTAGAGAATGAACGATTTAATTTATTGATTTGAGCACAGAGCATATTTTACAAGTTCGATTTGCATGCGGACTTCGTTTTGTAATAACCAATCGCCGATACAAACCATCCATTCATTGACATAATTTTAATTGCATACGATAAATGGCATTGTCATTTAACATCCAAGAGTTTTTAACATAGCTTTCGCTCGCGACTCCTTCGGCAAGTTATTAAAAAAAAACATAAAACATCCTATTTATTCTTCCAGACTAGCCTCTACATCTATACCAAGTTTCATCTAGATCCGTTTAGCAGTTTAGGCAACAAACTAACAAACATCCATCCATCTTAACTTTCGCATTTATAATGTTAATATGATAACCAAGATTATAAAAATCCTGGCCTGGAATGGCTTTAATTGCCGTTATCATATCTAGGGAAACACATTAACTTTGGTATTTCAGCCGTGGAAACATTCGGTTACAGAGTTCAATTCCCACTAGTCGAAGCTATCATTTTAAAATCTCTTGAATTATCATAAACAATGTAAGTGCTATAGTAGTGGTCTAATCAGATCTGACCCTCGGCATCCGCTAGATTGAAACATTTGTCACCCGCTCTACCGGAGATGTCACTCAATATCAGGAAATTCCTTTTATTTATATCGCGTGAACACAAACTGTCACAGACTATAGTTCAGCTATAAATTAAATTATGAAATGGACATGTATTGGTGAATTGCATAGTACCACTCAGTAATTAAGTGGTCGCTGCCTGGATTTATATTTTGTGCGTCAGTGGTTGAAGCACTTGACTTGTAATCTACAGGTCTTGGGTTCGAATCCCGCCATGTACCAATGTGATTTTTCGAATTTTCAAATGTAAAAACTTTTACCCGACGTTCTTACGGTGAAGGAAAACATCGTGATGGAACCTGCACATATCGGCGAGGAAATTCAAAGATATGTGTGGAGGCAACCAACCCGCACTTGGCCAGCGTGGTTGACTATGGCCTAGTCACCCTAACTTTAGGGTAGGCTCCGAGCCCCTCGGTGGGGACGTATAGTGAGCTGGTGATGATGATGATGATGTATGGATTTACAGAGAGGCTCCTTTAGATCGATGAATAAATGTGCCAGTACGTTACCTTTTACGTCACAGACGTTCAAGTCGCTAATATTAAAACAAATATTTTTTTTAAATAAACGGTTACGTAAAATCAATTCTATCTATTACAGTGTACAGTTCCAAAACCATAGATAAAAAAAATGTTTTTGCGTATGACGAAACCACAGAAGCCATAAACACAAAAACATTAGTGAATAACGATCCTTTTTTTGTCACTAAATTTTTCGTAATCGCCTTTTCGCAATCGAGATAAAAACAAGACAGTGTTACGCCCCAATAAGATAGCCTTAGATATCCCAAAATTACCGCACCCGATACGTTTCTGTCGACCCTCTTTTTTCACTGACCTGAAACAAAGAAGAAAGATTAATTAGCTCATTAGTTTGAAGACGAGAGGAAAAAATGGAAACATGACAAATGAGAGTCTACTAATCGAGACATGAAAGCATTTTAATTGATCTTATCGAAATACTGTGCTTTCATTAAAAGTAACAAACTACGGAATTTTAGTAACTAAATTTATTTTTTACAAGATAACTACATATTTTCTCGCTAAATATATTTGCAAAGAAAATTCAGTTCAAGAGGAAGTTATCTATGCTATTATAATATAAAGAGGAAAGATTTGTATTTTTGTATGTATTGAAATAACTCAAAAACTATTGTGACGATTTCAAAAATTCTTTAACCATTAAAAGCTACGTTATTAATGTATATAGAAGCCATATTTTTTATAAATTTTTTAATTTCACGCTGGCGGAGTCGCGAGCAACAGCTAGTATTTTTTAAAAAATAGTGGTAACTAGCTTTTGAATGCATCTTCGTCCGCTGGGAATTAAACAAATATAAAAGTCCCCTCAGACTTTCTACTTCTGTGCTAAACTTCAATTATTAGTAAGAAACATCCTTCCATCCATCTAAAGTTATGCATTTATATTTGTACTAGCTTTCGCCCGCGACTCAGTCCGCGTGGAATTAAAAAAAAACAAAAGCAAGTAGCCTATGTGTTCTTTCAGACTATCCTCTGCATCCATGCCAAATTTCATCGAGATCCGTTCAGTCGTTTAGGCTACAAACTCTAACAAACATCCATCCATCCATCCATCCATCTAAACTTTCACATTTATAATATTAGTGTGAATTAGTGTGAAGTATGAAGTATGATAAGGATGTAGGCATAAATCATACTAATATTATAAATGCGAAAGTTTAGATGGATGGATGTTTGTTAGTGTTTGTAGCCTAAACGGCTGAACGGATTTCGATGAAATTTGGTATAGATGTAGAGGATAGTCTGGAAGAACACATAGGCTACTAACATTTGATTTTTTTAATTCCACGCGGACGGAGTCGCAGGCGAAAGCTAGTATTTATTAAAGGAATGGAAATTTTCTTCGTCTCGCCAACTTGTCAACTTAACAATAAAAGATATGTATGTGTCATTAATTTGCGGCGTGAATATTAATGTGCGAAAATAACCACATGAGCGAGTATGAAATATTTCTCAATAAGACACAATATACAGAATGCAGTCTTTTATTCATATAATTTTCACCTTTTAAGATACTAAAAAAATATATCCTTAACAACACTACAACACAATCAGAAATAACAAAAAAAAAAAACAAATAATGAGCAAAATAAATAATTGCTAGGTAATTGATATTAAAAATTATTATTTTATCATGTAACAAGAAAATTACCAGCTCTCAAGCCTTTTGTCTACGACTTGGTCCGTGCGGAATTAAAAAACAAGTAATCTATGTGGTCTTCCTGACTATGTTTGACTTCTATGCCACATTTTATCAAGATCCGTTAATCCGTCTCGAATATATGAACATACATGCATCCATTCAAACTTACGCATGAATATTAGTACGAATTATGATTCGCATGATTTTACCTGTAACTTTGTACTCCTTGTCGTATTCGTGTAAATCTATACAAAGTGCAAAAATTATAAAATCTACATCAAAAATTGTTAAATCGCACAATGCATACATGCAGTAACGTCAACAGTACATACTGGTGCGTTTCCACGTGACAATCCGCCGACGTGATTGCCGTAAAACATTTGAACTTCACTATTTCGATACAAAAACCATTTTGTAGTTGGCCAGTTTTTTGAGTAAATTGAATTCGAGGCGAATGACTTTTTTGTGTTGCACGAATTTCATTTGCTCGTGGAAATGTTTTACGTGATTTTTTTTAGTTTTAGTATCTACATGTTATTTTATACTATTCTAACTGTCCTATAATTTAGATTTCTCGCACTAATTCTACATTGAGAAATACCACTTGATGAGTAAGTGTAGCAGTTTGTTTTTAAGGTAATACTGACTCATCATCATCTCCCCCCACCTTATCCTATTCCCGTAGGGTCGGCGCACCGGGTTTTCGTCATCCAAATAACTCTGTCATCCGTCATCTCAGTCATCACTCTCTTCTTGATCATGTCACCTTTCACGCAATCCATCCATCTGTTTCTAGGTCTATCTTTACCGGCGTACCCCTCCACATTCATAACTAACGACCTTCTTAATACATGCAATTCATCCCTTCTCATAACATGCCCATACCACTCTAACCTTTTACTCCTTATTCTCTCAACCACTGGGGCTACTCTCAAACTTCCTTTAATATACTCATTTCGTATATTAATAGGTAATACTGACTATTACACCATATTATGCAACATATATAAGCCCATACTTCTAGCTCCTATCTTGTGTTCATCGTTTTCTTAGACAATCCTCCTTAAAGGTACTTGATCAAACAGGCCTCTACATTTCAGCTAGAGTTATAAGACAGGCTTGAAATAACAAGCAACACTTCCTTGTAATAAATCGATTGAGACATCGAGTCCAAGATGATCTTTTAAATCGATTCTCGAAGTAGGTTGCCCCCTATTCGTTTTATCGTCAAGTTTTAGTAGCGTTGTATCGGTGGTTTATTGGACGTTAATTGGTGGATGCGGGCCGAGAAAATGTGTCATGGCTGCCAACTATAAACTCTATTGTTTGTTTAGCCATTCGATAAAGTGCAATTCTTACGTAACACGCATTTAAATTGATTACACAGAAGTTATATTAAAACATTATCTACTAAGAAACAAGCATAGGTAAATGTTCCAGTAACACAGAGCCGGAAGAAACAAATGCCAATCACGTACTTAGATAACCTAGTATTTACTTGCATAATGTAAAATGCAAAAATACAATTACGCATTTAACAACGTGAGGTATTAAAAAGTTGACACGACAAAAATGTTGCCAGTCAATTATTCCTTGAATAAATTATTTAATCAAAAACGGTTTTATTGACATTTCATATCATTTGGATTTAGCAAAATTTCGTAAAATTCGAGCAAAAAACTACAACATACATTTCTTTGTTGAAGTTAATTAGTGTTATATTAAAATTAAAATGCACACTCAGAATCAACGTTAGCGGCTATTAAACGTAAACAGTTTGAAAAGAAATCCTTATTGTTAAACTTTCACGTTACAACTTAATTAAACGTTACAGTAATATTGTTTAAATAGCTTCCCA
This sequence comes from Papilio memnon, assembly GCA_003118335.3. Taxonomy (NCBI): domain Eukaryota; kingdom Metazoa; phylum Arthropoda; class Insecta; order Lepidoptera; family Papilionidae; genus Papilio; species Papilio memnon. Next base: position 2,121,125 of record LD688945.1, read on the forward strand.
CACGGTGTGGGTCAACACAACTTACTGGATGTTTAATTCAACACCACCAAAGCCGCTTCAAGCGCCACCTAGCGCACGGAATACTAAACTATCATCACCAAACATAGGACGAGAATATAAACAATCTTGCTCTTATTACAGATTTAAAATCTCAACACGTAAATGTAATAAAAAAACAATTGGCGGACGATTTCATAACGACAATATTATTCCATGACGTAGTTTTTTTTCTACAATACAGGTGTCAAATCAATACTAATATTATATAATAAAGCGTACTCGTAAACACACACTTCTTTGTTGCCTAAGATGTCAGCAATTACAGCATATTTTTGAATAATTCTTTTTTTAATAACAAGACCTACACTTACGTCAAGCTTTAGGCTATATATTTCCACGCCTTTAAACTTAGGGGGTAAATATTTTGTATAAAAACCTTAATGTGGGAAAGAGACCATAAGTTGATGCCAACATCAACGAAGCAAGATTGCCATAGTAAGGTAATTGGTCTTTTGACATTTGCAATTGAGAATTTGACAAATGTAAACAATAAAAAAGTTTTTATAATTCCATGATGAAGCCGCACGGGAATAGCTAGTAATTTTATAAAAGCTACGATGATATTAATTTTAACCTCATTAAAATAGAGCAAGCACATGGCATCTTTTACATTCCCTTTCAAAAATTGAGAAATATTTTATACGAGCTTTTGCGAATTGGAAACCTTTAGTATAAACATGGGAATTATCAAGCATCTACTTATTAATGCAGAAATCAAAAACATATACTCGTACTAGATCAAATTGATTGAAAAAATCTCGAACTATGATAAACCCAAGAGCCAACAACAGCCAGACTTTCATTTTTATAAAAGCTTATAGTTTTACTACTCACGTCCCCTACCTGTGTGGACTTGCACGACAAAGGTAAAAATATTTTTACCATCTGACCACATCGTGACTTAACATTAGGTGGGACGTCAAACGACTTAACAAACATAAAAAAACGACCAGCGACTATAGAGTTTAGGTTGTAGTTACTTTGACAGATAGTTATTAAAGTTGTATTATACAGTCTTACTTTCTTCATAGTATAAAAGCTGAATTAACTAAAACGGTTAACGCAGTTTAGCATTAACCAGTTGCATTTATGTTTGACGCTCTAGTAACGAGCGTGTTCCCAACGCTTCCAAACAGAACTAATGATCCCGATTCATCCGGAATCACGATCGATTCAAGAGTTCAACGTCTCAATTCATTGCCGTGTGTCGAAACTTTCCTTTGTGCGCCTATAAATGTGTTAACATACTTAATTTATGGATCTATATTGAATTTACGTAATACATGTCTATCTGCAATCTTACTAAGCTTACTAACATTGTAAATACGAAAGTCTTTATGTTTTGATGGATGTTTGTTAGAAGGTATCTCCTTAGGCATGAATGGATGTCCATGTAAGGCATAGATGTAGAGCAAAGCCTAAAAGAACACATAGACAACTTAACAATTTTTTATGAGTTAATTAAGATTATCAGTTAAATTTAAATATATCACAGTAGAAATAATGCACGAAATCATATTAACTAAGTCGTAATTAAATGTCGTCGTGATTAAATGATTTTATTATTATTATTATTATTATTAATTTGCAAGTCATATAAACGCTAAGGAAATTTTCACTTAACTATTTGTTCTTGAACGCACTTTCATAAAATTATTTTACTAAAATATAAAATCGTAATCCAAACATAAGATTATATTATTAATTTACCGTACAATATGTCAAGTTGTTAAATTTAGATAAACCTTATATACGAACTGGTTAATATAACGTTGAAAATCGATTTCACATTAAGTGTTAATACTTTATTATTTACTACTAGCTTTCGCCCGCGACTTCGTCCGCGTGGAATAAAAAAAAACAAAAGTGAGTAGCCTATGTGTTCTTCCAGGCTATCCTGCACGTCTTTACCAAACTTCATCGAAATCCGTTAACCCGTTTAGGCTACAAACTCTAACAAACATCCATCCATCCATCGCTGTCGAACGGAATAAATAGTATCCTATGTCCGTCTATTGGCTGTAAGCTACCTCCTCACCAATTTTCAGCCATATCGGTAAAGCCGTTCTTGAGTTATAAATAGTGTAACTAACACGACTTTCTTTTATATACTCGTATATTGAATAATCTAATATTCTAGAAATCAACATCGATAAATTATTATTTTAATTGCCGTTAACAGATGGCGCTGGATGCAAAAAACGCTTCAAACCTTTAAAGCGCACAGATTTCCAAATCATTTCCAGCGTCGAGGAAAATGATACATTTTTAAGGAAAACAGATTATACTAAGAACACGTTAGCTCCGCACGATAAAGCAGCCAAATATCTCGGGTACGGAATATTAACATGCGACGAACGCAGCCGATCGTAACTTTTTATACAGGCACGTCATCGCTTAACCGTGAATTTCCACAGCTAAAACATTCATACAAAACATATTGCCATCTCTTTTTTGCACAATACAAAAAACCAAGATAGAAATACATTTTTGTGTGGATGGTTGGCAGCACAGGGACACGTCGCGCCGTCATTTTGGCGGCAAACACTGCGTGACAGGCGCGGTAAGATGAACGTTTTCGCACAACGCACGTTTTGAATTATTTCTTACCCGTACATCATGTCTGCAATACGTTGTGTTGTTGGCTATTGTTTGTTTTTTACAACAACAATTGTAAATCACACCAAAAGTTTCAAAGGTGTAATAAATTACTTTTTAAAATCAGAAGTTTAGCTTTACTTTCGTTCAAATTATCATTAGACAGCCAAGGGTCATCATCATCACCAGCTCATACGTCACCACTGTTGTTTGTTGTTGGGTGTTTGACTGGCGTGGTTAAATTGGGCGTTGGCGACTTGGCGTGGTGGGCTAAGGCCTAGTCACCCGTCAGGTTGGCCCAGTCAACCAACCCGTTGACTTCACACATATCTTTGAATTACTTCGCCGACATGTACAAGCAAAGGGTTATCACGAATATTTGAAAAAGTTGCGACAACGTATAACGTAATCGACTTTTGTATAAAATTTGCTAATGTACTTTATGCCCCCTAGGGGGCGCTGCAGATGGTACATCCTGATTTAATATCCTATAGATTAATAACCTATCTTATTTTCAATATAGTTCTTTTCATTTAATCTATACTAATATAATAAAGCGTAAACACACACT
>LD688945.1:2142423-2173023 GCA_003118335.3 Papilio memnon
TACATTTTACATTACTATATTACTCGTCCCCCTACAAAGTGCATTGTGCACGACTCGCAGTCAGCATTTTGTCCCCGTTGTTTTTATTATTACCTACGTAACATTCCCCCTCTACATTTTAGAATGAACCGATATTTATTTGCCAGCGTACTTTACGAAATATTGTTTAAACGCAACAATTATTCATTCTATATAACTTATCTTTGCGACTCTTATCTAAAATTACACGTTTTAAATTTTTCGTGTTCTAGAAATTGCAAGTCCTCATTAATTTCATGTCTTTCTTATTAAATCCTTACCATTTATTTTCCTCATGCCAGCCCTAGACCTTCACAGCACCGCCAAAATCCTTATCCCAGACTCGGTAAATAACAAAACACATACACTACCACAAACTTTCATATACTTCACAAATAACACATTTAAACTACAAATCAGTGTATTCTAACCCGATAATAAGTTAATAACTAAGTTGTTCACTTAATTCAAAGTTTATAAAGATGAAAACAGAAAATTGTTTATCACGTAGCGATCTACACCCACGCAAACATGTTGCGACGCGCGTCAACGCCGCGTGACTGCAGCGTGTTCATGTCACTTTGGCGCTGCCATCAGAAACCGAAGCGTAACTTACTTATAGTTCAGTACTTAGATCAAAGATGGCGCTGTAACGTAAATTTATAATTCTTGTTTACAAATCATTGAAAATAAAAATAAGGTGAATAAAATTAATTGGAACAGCTTAAAAATACGAGCGATGTAGGGAATCTTCTTAACAATTTTCTCATTTAAAATTAACTTAAAGTCTTAACTCGAACCTGAATAATACGAGCTTAAGTTACACATAACCTTTGAATAATATGTTTTGTTTACTTTTATAATTTGTATAACTAATACTTTATTCTACAAAAATAAATCGTTGTTAAAATAAGATTACCTTAAATGACCAGCAGTGTGAGGTTGTATATCCAAGTTTCTAGGTTATAATGTAACGCCGAAGCAGTACTTCACAGGAAAATCGAAAACAATGCACTTTTGAAGTAGATACTAATAATCTTTTTAAAAGGCACAGAAAGTTTTAATTAAAAATTACAAGAAATCCAAAAACAAAACTTGACTACATAAAGCACCACCAACCGATTTCCTGAAAAATATATTATTGGAATTTCCACTTCACAAGCGTTAAAAACACGTTTCACGGTGAAAAACGACCGATAACACTATCCATCACCCCCATTATCTTCACGTCTTGAAGTTGGCAGCAAAAGCTCACGTCAAAATATACCGTAAATAACACAGTATGCTTGGGGGCGGACCACCCTTAAGTTACATCTGCGCCTAACTGGAATGTGAATGTTCGTTTTTCGATATTGTAATTGAAATTTCAAGAGTCTTAAAATCGCTTTAAATCGATGCCGGCCGGCTTTAACGTGCGTGGACGAACGACTATCGGCGTGTCGTAGCTAAGCTATGGACTTGGCAAGGCGGTTTCGCTGGCGAGGGGGCGGCCGGTCGTATAAACTCGTATTACAATACGTTAAATCGCCTCCAGCCCTCGTCGACTGCAGTCGCAATGAGCGTGTACTCTACTGCGACATCCTCGAGTACTCTCTTAACGTACACACGGCCAATTAACTTCAGCTTAATGACGCTTTTCCATTTCAGAGCGCGGGGACTCTAGGTACTAATGTTATCTTTCAGAAACAAAGTACATTCTAAAACGTATAAATGTTGGATGATATTACTACAAGATTAGTTTATTTAATAGAAATTAAATTAATTGTGCAGTAAAAAATACTTAGTACAATAAAGTTATCATTCGACAAATACCCAGTAAGCTGGAGAAATGTTTTTTTTTAGTCGAAAACGACGAAGACGGAAAGCGTCAATTTATCTGGTTCATATCTTTCTGTACATTTCATTACTTCCGCTATGTATGGACGCGACGGGGTTGGTCCGGGGGTGTTCGTGTGAGCTCGGCAGTCTTCGGCGAATTCCGACGGACTAATCGATACCCGTCAGGCATGCTACGCTACCGTGAATAGATGCTACGAGTCTACAACCGTAGCCTACGCTACAACTCCGGCTGTATTTAATGGTCGACGAACTTGACACCGCACATAGAGTTCGCAAATCACACGGAACTTGTGAAATTAAAACAGGGTAACTCGATTGGATAGGATACGAAATGGGTATATTAGAGGAAGTTTGAGAGTAGCACCAGTGGTTGAGAAATTAAGGAGTAAAAGGTTAGCGTGGTATGGGCATGTAATGAGAAGGGATGAATCGCATGTAACAAGAAGGACGTTAGTTATGAGTGTGGAAGGCCACAGGTAGAGGTAGACCTAGAAAGAGAGGGATGGATTGCGTGAAAGGTGACATGACCAAGAAGTCAGGGAGTGATGACTGAGATTACGAATAATATTTTTTTTCATTTTTCATTTTAATATTAAAACTAGCAAATGGGCCTGGAACCATAGCGATTCCAAGCTTTTACTTTTCTAGCTGTTATTATTTAAATATTGAGAGATTTGCATTCCCCAATATTATTAAGAGTTATAGTTGAAATTCTCTGATATATTTTATCAAAATTTTTAGACGTTTACTAGCTTCCTACGGTAATAGACACAACTTATGCTCAAAAGCCGGGACAACGACCAATGAGACACCACGACCAGAACAGAACCTAGACGTGACGTAGAGAGTAGAAGTAATTCCACATTTAGTTTTATCAATGTGCTTTCCAGGGACCAAATCTTAATAGTCTTTCCGTTCCCGCCCAATTCTCACAAGTAAAATATAGGGAGAGATGGTGGATTTAACATTGGGGGGTTTAATGAGGAAATATCCACTTTCTGTGCTTTTCCTACGCTGTCGATTAAAAGTGGACAAACGTCTGAATCAACCTATGTGCAACGTTCACTTCACCACTTTTGCGAATTCAAGTGACTGCTTGCTCGTTTGTCACCTTTTACTATAAAAAACTACAAAAAGTTCCCAAAATAGCAACAAATTCTTTAATAACTAATATTTAACAAGATAGAGATGGTAATAATGAAGATGGTTGCAAAAATAGTTGGTTTCTTACTATCTTTCTTATATCATGTTGTACATATAACAAGAATTTGTTCTACAAAAACCAACACTAATCAGTATAGTGCCTGCATGGTATGATTTGCGTGAGCTGCGAGTCACCGTACAGTTCTCGGCTCGACGGCCCCCACTCCCATAGTTATAGTATTGGTGTTGAGCTGAGAGATGCTAATTTAGTTGTTGTCGAGCGACAGCTCAACTGTTCTGTTGAACCGGATCAGAGCTGATTGCACTTTAGATGTTTTGTTTGCAACACTTGTCCTTGATTTATGTCAGGTGTTGTCACATATGTCACTGTCAAATGTCAAAATGAATCCATGATATGTCAGTTTTCTGATCTGAGTAATCCTCTCATTATTGATTTGTTACAGTTTCTTTAAGTTTTATTAATTTTAAGTCAATTTATAATTTGTTCTTATTATTCTAGAAATATGTAATATGTGTTTTTGATATCCAGTAGTCTAAGTGCTCAAATTTATTGTAGAAATGTTATAAAATTTGTATTAAAAATTTCCTTATACCATATTTTTTTGTCTGAAAAAGGAGCGGCACAATGAATAAACCCGTAATTTTATCGTTAGTATACATTTTATTAACACAAAACAAAGCGATCGTCACCTTAGTGTTAATTTTAACTCAATATTTACAGTGGTTACGACCTTGTGGCTAAAGGTATAACTAAAAGTCAAGCAACTTTACCTGAATTGGGCTTGAAAGATGTTATTCCTAATGGCTCTTGGCTGGAAGCAAAGCAGATACAGTCTGCAATTGATGCTCGAAAGCAACTTATTGCTGCTGAACGAATTGAGAAAAGGTAAATTATTGTATTTACTAAGAAGTATTTTTGATTCTTAATTATTTTTCTGTGGTAGTTTTATTCACAAGTAAAGGTGTATATGTTTTGTGATGTCTAAGAAGACATGAAGTTTAATTGTTCGGAATAACTTGGCAAATTAACTGTCATACTACAACATAACATACAATGGTAATTCATTTGTTTTAGTTGTATATTGAGTCATGCGGAATGGAAAGAAAACTTGATGTTAGCGGAGGTGGTTCAGAAATCTGGTGGTCATTGGCAGTTTTTGGGGCATAATGTTGGAAAAACATTATATTTATATCCTGAAGAAGCTCTTTTTTTAATTGAAATTGTAAGTACATGTTTTTAGTATTATTTATTGTTTAACAAACATCTGGTTATATATAATTTATATTTTTTTGTTGAAATGTTTTCAGATTTTTTAATACTTGTAGTAACCATATTAATTAAACTTGAAGCTTAGCAATACAAATCATATCAATTACGTTATAGTCACATGTTTAGATTTGAACTCAACCCTAGAAGTAGTCGGTACTCTAACCTTAACCTTTATGCTATTAATCTGAGTGTTAATTTTAATTAATTTCAGAATAGTCTACTTCTTAAACATAATGACGTGAAAGTTTCATTACAACAAGCTTACTCTTTGTTACTAAGAGATAAAAAATCATTAATTCAATACAAAGTGTATGGAACTCTCAGTAGATGGGGTTACAAAGTATTTAGACATACAGACATAAAAGTGACAGATATAAGTAATTCAGATGCAATTAATGACATAAATAATAAGTCGGAAGGAAGTAATTCACAAGTATTAACAAAACAAGTTGATACGGAAGTCACGGAAAGTAATAAAGTGATATTAGAAAATAATGATGTTGAAGAGAATAATTTGAAGAGAAATTCTTCAGCACTTGATGATTCAGATGGTAAAAATATTTCTTTATATTAAACTAGCTGTTCGCGTGCGCCTTCATCCGCGAGAAATTATAAAAACTTTATTTTATTGTTTACATTTGTCAAATTCTCAATTGCAAATGTCAAAATGACATGACAAACCATGGCAATCTTTTTTCCTTGATGTTGGCAGTAACTTACGGTCTCTTTCCCACATTAGAGTTTTTATCCAAAATATTTAACCCTTAAGTTTAATGTCGTGAAAATATATAGCCTAAAGTGTGACTTAAGTGTAGGGCTTTTTATTCAAAAAATAATTGTTCAAAAATATCCTGTGATTGCTGACATCTTAGGCAACAAAGAAGTGTGTATTTACGCTTTATTATATTAGTATAGATTATTAGTACTTTTTATATAAACAGGTTATATGTCTTTATTAAAATTTCATTAAAGCCTTTAACTTCGAAAGGATCTTAAATATAAGAATTATATCAAATTTGATATCTTGTTTTTTATTTTTTCAGATTGTGAAACTAATGGAATAGATGAAAACACAAAATATAAAAAGCCTAAAAGTCAAAACCAAACAAGTTCCTATTCAAACAAGATAGAAAAATATAAAAACAGACAATTAAGACAATGTGATGTGAACAATTTGCACAAATTATTTGACGATTTACCAAGTTTTTTAAATACTGAACTCGTGACTATAAATGTGCCCTACAAAAGGTTAATTCCAGACAATATTACCTTCACCAAAACTACATATACACTTAATTTGAACTCTTTAAGAAAAAAACAATTGCCGGACCCCTCCCCACAAGTGACACAAACATCTAGTTCTGTAGACGAATCAAATACAGATCACTTTGGGACAACCCAAGACAATTTTGGATATCAAATGCCGCCATACATACATTATTACAACAACACTCCATACGGACAAAATAACTGTTGGGATTCATATTTAAGATCTAATTACTACCATTACAATATGTCCTTTCAAAGACCTTTCATGGGAAATTATCTATTCACGCCCGGGTTTCAATATTTCCCTAGATATCAATATTTCCCTAGATTTCAAAATTTCCCTAGATATCAGAATTTCACTAGATATCAGAATTTCCCCAGATATCAGAATTACCCTAGATATCAGAATTACCATAGATTTCAAAACACTAATAGACCACGATATTTCAGTCGACCATACTCTAATCGACGACAAAGAAAAAGAGCGCGAGATAATGCCAAGCATTTGCATTTTGAAAGTATAATTAAATTAGCAGCCAGAATAAAAAGTCTAGTGGCAGCTGGACAAGTGCCTAACCAAACATTAAATATGCTAAAAAGTCATATACAAACGTATAATTCACGGTATCCTTTAAAACTTAAACTCTCCGATGATTACGAAATTATTCCTGATGCAAACATCTTAGACACAATAGAACTGGACAATGAAGGTGAACAAATAAAGAAAAAACCTCGTGTAGATTCAAATTCTGATACATACACAATTAATTTCAACAATATAAAACAATTAGCAGAAAGACTTAAAGTACTCGAAAATGAGGATAAATCATCCGCACGGCACAGAAGAGCATTTTCAAATCTAATCAAAACATTTAATAAATCTTATAATGCGGATATTTATGTGACAAATAATTTTAAAGTACTAGATAGAAGATTTATAAGTCTAGAAAGTTCTGACTCTGATTGCATCGTAGACGAAAACTCTCACTCTAGTGGTAAAAAATTACGGAATCCATTCAACATTTTAAAACGTTTATCGGAAAAACGTAATGAATCTTTAGACGCCCCGGGCACAAGCCGTGACACTTTTATAACAGAAGTTGACAAAGACGTTAATCGAGATATACAAAATAATCTAAGTAAAGAATGGATACCGGACGATAATAGTTTTGGAAGGCCAGAAATTTCTGGTGCTGATGATGATATATTCAGAGCCAATTTATTTTACGAATTCATGAAATTTCATCCAGAGAATTACGAAAATTGGCTCAATCTTAAAGCATCTTTCTTAAGCAGTCTAGAAGAAACTGCGGAGTTTTTTAGAAATAAAACTGATGAATGTATACAAAATAGATCTTTAGTAGCACCTGAAGATTGTGTCGATATAGTTTCTGTGTTGAAAAAACTGAGCATTATTAAATCTCATCATACGACTGGTGAAACAGAACTTACCATAGATTTTGATGTCTACAATAGAGATGTACAGAATTTTAAAAAGACCAAACCTCCTGTACCACATTTCAGAGTATCGTGCTTAAAGTAAGTATTGAAAATTAAAACGTATTCGAATAAGGTAAATTAGAGCGTTTCATTTGGGTTGTAGGTTAATTTATTAATCGTCCCAAAGGGTTTATTTCCCGTTAGACGTATTCATACTATAGATTTGGTCGGCCCAACGGGAAACACCTAAAAATACCCGATGTACGATGACAGTAACTTTATTTGTCAACGCGTTCTTGCTTTGAACATTCCTATCGTTCTCAATTTAGTTTTTTTTCCAGCGAATCAGCAAGATTCCCCAGCGGCGAAGAAATTGCAACTCTTCACGCGAAATACAAAGATGACGTGCGAATAGTTTTTGCCATCGTTGGCAATGGCACAATGAACTTTGTGCAAATAAATCCATTTAGTTTACCTAATCACATATCTAGTAATGTAACCTGATTTATTTCACTTTTATACTAAAATAAAACAACTGTATCTATAATTTGTTTTTATTACAATTATATTTAACATTTAAAGCTATGTTATAAGCGTATGGCACGTGAAAAGGATGGCTCAGTGCATTACTAAACTAGATTTAACAAGTAAAATGGAATAAAACCACACTTAACAATCAACTCCTACGAACTATATCGTTTACATACACAACCTTCGTCTATCTATAAATTATTTTGATTTATTTTTATCAAACCGTAAAGAGGGTAGATTTAAAAAAATAATTCAGTATAAAACATAAAGTAGATTCAAATAATGTCATTCAGGAATCTGGTATAACGATTATTATGCTAAAACCAAACTAGATTGAAAGCGATTAGAATTTTCTTGAATGTTTTTTTTTAGATCTACCCCCTGATATTGGTTTGATACTAACTACTACAGATCCAAGAACCGTACCACAACCGTAGATTACATTATAGTTACACGTATAAATTACACTACAATACAAGGAACTATTCAATGGTATACAATTACTATAGGAACTTGATTCTTCCTATAACATCTATAAATTGTGTAATATGGTATTTTTAATTTAGTTCAAAAACAGTATACACAACAAAACTAAAGAGAACGACTAATAATGCTTTTTAGTCATATTTACAAGCTATAAGAGTTACAAGTATCTAAAAAAATGTTTTTTTAGTAGAATTTAGCTTGTATCAGTAAATATACGTATTAAAAAAAAAAATATTTACAAATCCGACTAATGTAATAATAAACAACTTAATGTACAACTTGATATGTTCTACGAGTACTGCAACCCTATAAGATTAAAGCGCAAAACACACTTTGAATATTTATGTCGATTTCTATACAGTGCCAGATTAAGCCAGCGCGAGGCCTGTAGCAAATTCTGTCAAGGTGCCCTTGGTTAGCTTTCGGTTCTCAAGTTTAGGGTATTCAAAAAACATTAGAACGTTAACGTTGAAAAAATCTTAAATATCTTCTTTTTTAAGTTTTAAAGTGACGAAATCGAGTTTTTGACCGACTTCCCAAAAGTAGGAGGTAGTCAAGTCGTCTGTATGTTTCTTTTTATTTTATGTTTTTACATTTTCATGTGGCAGTGAAGAATAGCGTAAGGTCTGCGTTTAAGGCATGCAAGATATTTTACGCTCTTACCTGAATTAATATTTTTTATTAGTGTTAGACTGCACGGGGCCCCCAAATTTATTTCTTTTTTTCTTAATATCTTTTTTATTTTATTTTATCTTATTTTCTTTTTATTTCATAGAAAAATCCAAGGCTTGAGGACTACTCTACTTACAATTTGCGATGCCCTAGTCCTAATATTAGGTAAAGTTAAAATGTGAGCTTTTTTAAACAATTTTCAAATGGACAAAACATAACGTATTTAGCTTTACTGTACAGAAAGTCACATCTTAATTTTCACGTTTAACACATTGGTACGAGTGCTATAAAAGTAATAAAAGTTAGGGAAAAATAGGATTGATTAAAATAAGTGTCACAAAATATCTTCTGCTAAATTCATTGATTATGAACCGTAATAAAATTATACACGCATCAACAAAAACACCTGTTGACCTGTCTATTGTTACAAGGCATTTTATTATTTTATACTATTTCGCTATAATTAAAAACTATAATAAGTTAACGATTTTATAAGCGTAAAACTGAAAAATTAAACTACCTAAAGACTACAATTTGATTTTTCGTTGATTTTACGCATCATCTTTTTTTATTTAAGTTGATAGTCAATTGTTTTTATTCCAACATTTTAAAACAATAAAGCGCAGTAAAAAAACTAAAACAAATGTACTACTAAATAATAGTAAGTAATAAATCTCAAGGCCATCCAAAATTAATACCAGATAACTCATAAAATCTCTCATTAAAAGGTCTATAATATTCCCTCAATCTCTCGATTACCACAGGATCTATGTACGGATGGTTGCGACCTTTTGTCTTACCGAGGCAATGCGGTGTCGACTTTCCTTCCGACTTTAGGAGGCAAGGAAACCCTTTCGTTGAATTAAAATAGAAGTGTTTATCGGTTATTAACCTCTTCAAACCAAGGAAATCCTGGAATAGAGAAGTTTATATTTTTTAGTTACAAGCCGGTTAAGGCGTTTGTCTTATTAAAAACAAATGTACAATGTTCGTAAGACACGGGTTTGTTACCACGATTAGGTAGTATGAGCTTCTAATAGCATTTTTTAAACTACTGGATCACTTCAGCACATGCAACTGTGCTGAAATATTGGGAGGTCAAATAATCCAATCGTGGTAAGAAACCCGTGTATTACGTACATTATATTTGTAAAAACCATAAAAGTTTAAAGGAGATTATACTTGTACTCTAGCCATCTCAGCGGCGGGATCCGCGACCAGTCTCTCCCCACTGATAAGCAGCAGTCTGGAGCGAGGGAATCGCCGGAGCCAGCGCCGCAGCGGGCGCGCGTACACGCCCAGCCGCACCGGCGGCCAGCTCGCGTCTACCACGGACCACGGCCCGCCCCAACCCACGGTACTGTTCACTAGCGCTAAATCCTCGAACCTCGGCAAACTGGACCTTTTACTGAGAACAATAAAAGAAAATAGTCGATACTCTTAAGAGACTACGCTAGTTCAATAGAGGTCGCCACATCTTACTAATATTATAAATGCTAAAGTTTATATGGATGGATGTATGTTTGTTAGGGCTTGTAGCCTAAACGGCTGAACGGAACTCGATGAAATTTGGCATAGATGTAGAGTCTGGTAGAACACATAGGCTACTTGCTTTGGTTTTTTTTTTTAATTTCGCGCGGACGGAGTCGCGGGCGAAAGCTACTATGTTATATTATTTGAAAATGTGAATTTTCCCAATGGTCATAGGATATCCTATTGTCATAAATTGGACCTCAAGAACCTCAATATTTAAATGTAACGTATTACAGCATACCTGTTGTAAAAGTAATATATTAAATATTATTTTATTTTTTACCTGTTAGAGATGTATAGAAGAGCACGTACTGTGCCGACTACAGTAGGACTACAGGTAGGAAATATCCTCACCTAGCAGATTGTGTGTAATCGCTAATAGCTCTTGTGACCGGGTCTCGTACGACCGCAAGCAGTCTCATTGCGGGGTTCATGGCGTACACCCTGCGAGGCGCCGACCGCGTCACCCAGTAAGATGGCGTCTTCTCCATCGTTATCTGACCCTCTATAGTTGCTGGCATTTTCTCTCTACAAAAAACCGTAATTTTTTACTACTCAATACTGTATGTTAATTGAATTGAGACACTTTTACTAAGTTAATTTTATTGCTAACTAGCTGTTGCTTGCGACTTCGTGCACGTGGAATTTTAAAATGTAGCCCATATTACTCAGCGATACTCAGCTTTCTAACGGTGAAAGAATTTTAAAAATCGGCCCAGTAGTTTTTGAGTTATTTCAATACATACAAAAATACACATCTTTCCTCTTTATAATATTTTTATAATTTAATTTTCCGATAACCATAGTCGTAAGTATACGTAAGTGTCTCTGCCTACTGTTTTCCATCGTATAATAAATAAATCATAGCATAATCTCGGGTACTGAGTTCGAGTGGGCCGTAGCAACTTGACCGATTTTTCCCTAATGAGAACAAATGACAAAAGTATTAACATCCTCCCTATTTTAATGAGTATTATTCATACTCATAAAACTGTTGAGTTATTGGTGAAAATGAACTGAAATGTTCTTACCGATACCATTCGAAACCTTTGTGGTAGAACTTATCAAAAAAGTGGACTTCCGATCCTGCAGCACGCACGTCAGGATGTAATCTAAAAAAAAACATGAGTTACATAAAAAAAAATTAAAAAGTTAGACGATTTTAAAGTCAAAGGTCATGGGAAACGATGAACCCAATCCAGAGCGCGTAGTTCAAATGAGTTAGGTGAGTGAGTGGGCAAAACACCGCCACAACGTGGACGCCGCATGGTCGAAGATATTAAAACAGCCTTCCACTTAAAAGTCTATAAATAAACTTTGAGTTACCTTAAAAATTCAAGCAGTGCGCGTGTTCCACACTTCTTAACTCCGATAATCAAGGCATCTGGCAGTCTCTTAGTGGGCACCAAATTTTGATTTTTCAGTCTCCTGTATTTACTTTCAAGGCTATCATCTGTTTTGTACCCCAGAAGGGAAACAAATCGCATTGTCGCACTTTTGTAACTTGATATGTGATGTGCGTTAAAAAATGTTTTTAAATTGAACTAGAAGGGAAAAAAGTATTTTGAAAAAGTAAATATTAAGCATTTTTCCTTTTTCAAAATACACGCAGTTAGTAGTAGTTAAAAGCATTTTAAGAAGCAGTAATACTGACTCACCTTTTTTTCGTCAACTAAGCAAGTATTTAATAGATAAATTAAATATAATAAAAACAGAAATGTAAAATATATAAAAACACTTCTTTTCGAGAAAGCCGGAATACATTTCATTGCTTTTTTTGATAAACATTTGTGTAATATTATAAGTATTTTTACTCAAATATTTTTTCACAATAACTATCATTTAATAAATAATCTGAAACAGAAGATAACCACACGCATAAATCTGCATAAAACATCATATTTTGCGAATAACAAGACGGTCAATGTTTTTGTGAATTTCAACCTTATGTTCTGTCGGATCTACACCATCTCTACTGGTCTCTACTACGCAAACTCCGACAATAATTGTGATTAGCGAATACTGCGACATTATGAAGGTTAAAGGAGCAGGAAAATATAATTTTATATGATAAGCAATAACGTAATATATATTTTTGCAATAAATACGACATACTTACGACGAATAGTAAGAAAAAACTAAAACCAGTGATATAAATTAAGGATAAAGGCTGGATTTTAATTCATTTCTTTAATTAATTAACTATATACATTTAACAAGTTTATACAAATTATAAGTATTACTTTTACAGTTGTAAGGTTTTCATTTTTTATTATTGTTGTGGAATTTAGCCATTAAAAAAATATTTATTTTAGTCCGAGTATCAAAATACGCAGTGCTGCCAACGTAAACGAGTTTTAACAAATGACAGGCGAGCGGCAACTAAATAAAAAGAAATTCTGTTGTGTTGAACTTTGTAGCTTTGAAATAATTTAAAATGACAGTCCAGCAGATTAACTCGAATATTTCTGACGACTCAGATGATATGGTTAGTTTACCTTCCGAGGAAGATATTTGCAGACGAAAATATCAGTTATTGTTAGAGCGATGTGAAGTATTGCAACAAGATAACGAAAGAATTGTAAATAGGTTCGTGTTTTAGCGCGATGTTCTTATTTATGTGTTGTTGAAGTGTGATAGGATTGCATTCCTTGCAGGATACACGAAGTAAAAAGGATAACTAAACGGTATAAGAAAGATATAAAACTTCTGGTCGAACGATTAGATAAACATGGCGATCCCTTCAGAACAACAGCAGTGGAGGTGGATGTTAAACCTGAGGTGACATCGCGGGTCGCTCGCCCTGGTACCAAAGCTCAGTCCATGCAAAGAAATTCTGAAAAGCAAAACCCCACCGGAGGCAAGAAAACAGGCACAAAAAGAAAAAGTAAAGCAGACAAGGTAAATCTACACAAGAAAGTATCTCTTCTTTATTTTATGCTTTTCATAACATAATATCTAGTGATAGAAAAATATGATTTAATTAAAAATGACATTTTTCTGTAATAGAATCAATGAACTGTAAATATAATAAAAAAAACTTTATAGCCTGAAAGAGATCCAAATGCACCGAAGAAACCATGCAATGCATTCTTCCAATTTTGTCAAGAACAGAGGCCTCTAGTTGTTGCTGAAACTGCAACAGAAATGGGATCAGAGCCCTCGAAGCAAGAAATAACGAGGCAATTAGCTTCAAGATGGAGAAACCTGACTAATGAGGAAAAGAGAGTAAGTAGACTTTCATGTAAGTTAATAAGAATGTGAACATCAATTGTGCTATCCAATGCCAAAGTAAAAAGGCAAAAAAATAGGCTATTTGTTGCATTTAATAGCAATCACGTTAATTTCTATCTTTGTATAAAAAAGGTCTTACAAATTCAATTGAAAAAAATCTTTTATACCAAGTAACTAGCAAAAATGTATTCCCAGCTTAAAGAAATAATATAAGTATTGAAGCATATTTCCTTTTATACCCCACAAGTACAAATTAACATATCACCAATAAGCTATAGAATAAGTTTTTTCTTATTTGGATACTAATGTGCTATTTTTTTTAGGTATATGTGGCTATGTTTGAGAGATCAAAAGAGAAATATGTAGAAGAAATGTCAGCCTACATAAAGAAGGAACAATGACATTGCTACCAACATAATGCAATAACTCTCTTGTGATAGTCAGCTTTAAGTTATATTAAACTATTTAATAATTATTACTTGAATGTTTATTAAGAACAATTATTATAAATCCCATAATTTTTAACACTAACATTCTTACCACTTTAAAAATGGAATGTGTTTTTTTTATAAGAGAAGGGGGCAAAAGAGTGGAGGTTATTAAAAAGTACAGGAAAAACACACATGACCTTTTATAACAATTTATTTTTTAAAACATACAAGAAATATAACAAAATTAAATGATACATAGTTCAAACAATAATTTATCAACCCTTGAAACCATCCTTTTCAAGACGAATTGCTCTCATCGTTTCGATAGGGTTGCGTTGATTAGCATGTTCCATAACTGATGGTACCATTACTCTCATGAACGGATTGTACAACTTTTCTTCAGCAATTGTTGATGGAACCTGAAAATATTACATTAATATCAGAATATAAACATTTAATGCATAGTTCTAAAGCTTTATATCAACACAATGAAAGGAACCATGTTATCAAATTTACTTTTAACTTAAAGGTCAGTTTTTTAAGAAAATGTTCCTACTTTCTGTAGTCTTAACTTTTTCTTTTAAAGTGATCTTGCAAGGTGTATTGATGCAATGAATGTGTTAAATCAGATTTAGCTCTATTAAATTGCTAGCTGTTCCCTTGCGGCTTCATCCGCGTGAAATTATAAAAAAAATATTTCATTGTTTACCTACATTTGTCAAATTATCAATTGCAAATGTCAAAATGACATGACATGATGACAAATTATGGCAATCTTGATTCCTTGATGTTAGTAGCAACTTATGGTCTCTTTCCCACATTAGGGTTTATATCCAAAATATTTACCCTCTAAGTTTAATGGCGTCAAAATATATACCCTAAAGCGTGACGTAAGTGCAGGGCTTTTTCTTCTTACTTTTCAAAATTCCTATTAACTTACAGTTGGTTTTCCTTCTTCCCTCCGTTGTTTAGACCAGCTAATCTTCTCTTTAATTTTCTCATTTTGAGGCTCAACATGTAAGGCGAAATTTAAGTTTTGCAAAGAATATTCATGGCCACAGAATACTTTTGTTTGGTTTGGCAGGTTACTTAAAACATCGATCAGCGCGTGATGCATTTGTTCAGCTGTACCTTCAAAGAATCTACCACAACCTCCAATGAATAATGTATCACCTGTAAAAATCATTCAATATGAGTAATTAAAAAAATAGAGACTTCAATTGGGATTCTCAATCAGTGCAAACTCTAAACTTCAAAATGCTGTGTATAAGAAACTTAGATATTGGTAGGATGTAATGAGATCAGGCAAGGTAAGCATGCTAAGTTCTCTCCACCATAGGCCTACTTAGTAGCCTTGAACATTGTTAAGTTGATGTCCTCAGTATGTAGAATAATATGCTGTTTACATCCACTGAACCCCCAAATACACTATTTCAAATTATTTAGACTGCAACTAAATAAAATGTTATTTCCCTCTTTTTGTTTTAGTACATGTTATTCTCATTTACACTTTCGTGAGACATTTTATAACTAACTAGCTGTTCCCGTGCGGCTTCATCCGCGTGAAATTATAAAAACTTTATTTCATTGTTTACCTAAATTTGTCAAATTATCAATTGCAAATGTCAAAATGACAACCATGGCAATCTTGCTTCCTTGATGTTGGCAGCAACATATGGTCTCTTTCCCACATTAGAGTTTTTATCCAAAATATTTACCCCCTAAGTTTAATGGCGTGAAAATATAAAGCGTATGGCTTTTTATTGAGAATCATTCAAATATATGCTGTAATTTCTGACATCTTAGGCAACAAAGAAATGTGTGCTTACGCTTTATTATATTACTATAGATATAGATTATTTTATGGCTATTACTCACGTTTAGCCGAGTAATAGCTGTAAAATAATTAGTCATGTTATACTCAATAACACGAATATCAAAGTTAGTAAAACATAATGGGTAATCTCACTTGGAATTCATCTAATTATACAACCAAATACTTTAAATTGTGAACTTCCTATTTAGTCAAGAATTTTTTGCATTGTTCAAGATATCGAATGTATTCTCTCATTTAACCAAAAGTCACCATGAACTATCTTTATAATGTGTATAGATGTTACCTGTAAAAACAACTCCATCTTCCCCTTCTTCAGACGGTGTGACAAAATAACAGATATGTCCAGCTGTATGGCACGGTGTGAACAGGCAATGTACATTCAGATTACCAATATTGAACCTTGAATTATGCATTACTTTCCTTGTTAACGCACCAATACGTTCATCACCACCATACACTTCTAAGCCAGGGTGCAATTTTACCAAATTTTCATTGCCACCAGCATGATCCCTGTAATTTATTAATGTTTTTATTATAATAGGTGACAAATGAGTTAGGCTACTTAGACCACAAATAGTGAAATAACCTTTGCCCATAGAAATCTACATTTAACCCATATTTTAGGGCAATTATTCCACTATTGGTGTTACTGTAATTTTTTTTTATCACAAGAGAAACTTAGATAAATATTTATACTAATTGTTCCTCATGACTTTGTCCATGTGAAATTAAAAAACATAGCCTTTATCTGTGAGTAACAGATAAACTATCTTTCTAACGGCAAATGAATTTTTACAATCAGCCCAGTAGTTTTTAACTTATTTTGTACATATGAAAATAGAAAACTTTCTTTTTAATATTAGTATAGATAACTTTACCAGTGATGATGTGTGGTAAGAATTTTAGTCAGTTTCACTCCCTGTTCTTCCACAGCTTTTAGCACAGAATTAGGTTCTACGGGATCAACTATTGCTGCCTCTTTGGTAGCCTTATCTACTATCAAGTACATATAATTATCTTGCAAGGCTGGGAGAATCTTCACATCCATTTTATTAAATGCGTGGTGCTCTTGAGAACTATGTAATCCTTGTTGTTTCCAAGTTAATGCTGAGGAAATAATTAATTATTGCAGATAATAAATAAATAAATAAATAAATAATAAATAAATTCGTTTATTTGAAAAATACGTGTGTGGTGTATTTTCTTAACATAAGTGTTATCGTATGTTGGTTCACAATGACTAGTGTTTTTTTGACGAATACCTTTTCCAATAAGAATACGCAAGATAAATAATACTTACCTAAAAAGTAAAGTTTAGTAATTCCTTGAGAAAGCCCAAATGGCAATGAATTAACCGCCCTAGCAAGCATTGAATAAAAGCAAGTAAAAAAACTAAATAATTAAGTTTAATATTAACGAAAGATAATTTATCAACTCAGTTCAATTTTTTTCACTTTTCAACAATTATTTATTTTGACATTGACAAATCGTAGTTGTAGAGTGCAAAACTATGAAAAACTTTTTAAAAATAAATTAAAGTAATGAAAATATATTTCGAAAATGTAATTATTGTAGAAAGCTAAACTCATGTTTCGAGATATTAAATTAAACGGTGGCATTGTTATTCAATGGTGTACAAATTGTTTAAATGCATAATTTCATACTGCATGTCAGGCTCTGATTGCCTTTACGTCACTGTTATCTTTGCTTTGCAGTTGTCAACTGTCAAATGTCAACGTCATTTGTCAAACGCACGTGTACGACGGTGGACTGGAAAGTGTTTGTTGTATTTAATTTGTGTATTTCAAGTATTTTAGTTAATATCGATTTCGTAACATTACGACAATTATGTGATAACTGCTGTTTAAACAAAATTATAGCATTACCATGAAGTCAAAACCAGTAAAACATAAAACAACGAACACATTTCGGGTATGTATACTTAATTTTAAGGTTACGATTTTCTTTATATATCTTGTTTATTTATTATTTAAATTTTCAGTTTATTCCATTTGCGGAACGAATAAATTCTATAGATATCCGGCATGCTGCGTTGTATCATATCGAACATGCTTACACTGGCCATCCAGAAGAAAACGAGACTCACTTCCATCTGGCTTTACAAAAGTGGAACGTTCTTAATTTAACGGAAAACTTTAAGAAGTTCAAAAAAGAAATCCATGGGATTATTACCATAGAACAGTTAATTCATAAGAAAGAAGAAGTATTAAATGCTGTTGAGAAATACTTGAATTTAGAAGACCAGTTGTGTTTACAGCCTTTACTAGAGTAAGAATCATTCATTTTATCAGCATAATTATAAAGCAACTAGTTGCTGTCAAGCTGCCCATATAATTATTTGGGTCAATATTTAATAATATGGTTTACACATTTTTTTTGTTTACTGTTTGCTTTAAAAAATACTTAAAATAATTGAAATTAAAAAAAAAACATTGTAAGTAGCCTAAATGTTTTTCTAGACTATGTTCTACATCTGTGACAAATTTCATTGAGATCTGTTAAGGCATTCTGGAGATATAGAGTAATAAATACAATCCATCTAAATTTTGGCATTTATAATATTAGTAAGACATTTAAAATGTTTTATTTTCAGAATTTTAGTCTCTATAGCCAAGGATTTACGAAATGACTTCTATCCCCATTTTCCAAAGTTTTTTGATATTCTTATAAAATTATTGAACACAAAAGATCCAGAGAGATTGGAGTGGACATTGATATGTCTGGCATTTCTATTCAAAATATTGAAACCATATTTAAAGAAAGATCTAGAAACTGTTCTGAAAAGAATTGTACCATTATTGAGTGAAAATCATCCGCAGTACATCAATAATTTTGCAGCAGAAAGTTTTGCATTTGTCGCAAGGGATATAAGAGACAAGAACAAGTTTCTTCAACATACTTTAAATTATCTGATTACAAATGATCATGTAAGTAATCATCTTTATTAATTACTAGCTTTCACCTTGTCTCCATCCATGTGGAATTAAAAAAAAAACGAAATTAGTACCCTTTGTGTTCTTCCAGACTATGTTCTACATCTGTGTCAAATTTCATCAAGATCCATTCAGCCATTTAAGCTGCAAACTCTAACATCCATCGATTCATCTAAACTTTCGCATTTATAGTATTAGTAAGATAAGATAATTACAGAATAAATCGATGAGTCTAATGCTGGTTGTAACTCATTATTAATAACATAATAGCTTAAAATCCTATGTTTTTATTTTTTGTATCTTCAAAACTTTTGATTTCTCAAATCTATATAATATCATTTCTAACTTTAAAATTAACATATTTATAAAATAGTAAATTATTATGTCAATACCAAGCATTAAAATAACTTTATTGAGTTACAACTGTATTTTGATGTACGTCTTTGAAAAACATGTCTTTTTTCAGGCAATAACAGGGACAGGGCATTTAATTTTTGAAATATGCAAAGGGGTTGCTAACAAATTCCACAGCTGTGTTGAAACATTTTTTCCATTACTTCTAAAATATTTGAAAGATAACATTCAACATCAAGAAATATTGTTTAAAGTTCTCACACAAACAATAGAAGATGCATTACATGGTATTTGTTTTAAAGAATTCACAATATTCTGGATTCCTGTAATGAAATTTATAGAAGACAATTATAATGTAGATAATGACAAAAACAGATGTTTGGAGTTTGTTTTAAAATTAGCAGGACAAGTAATTGAACATCAAAAGGGAAAATTCCTAACAAATCCTCAACAATTTGCTATTATACTTGTTAAAGTTATTTGTGAACAAACTGAAAGAGTTTTGGAAGTGTGCGCACAAATTGGTGCTTTATTACTGTTATCTTCTAACATTCTTCTATCACAAGAACATGCAGGAACAATTATAAAATCACTATTACCTTTACCTTATCCAAAAATACTTGTTAATTTCGTGGAGAATGTGGTCAATTATTCTCAGTTTGATCTACACATACTACCTCCGTTCTTAAACTTTGTTGTGCAAACGAATTTTAATAATGAAGCTATGTGTACACTATCGAAGATATGCTTAGCTAAATCACCGTTATCTAAGAATGGTTTAAAATTATTTGAATGGGTTAAATATCCGATAAACTTTGGGAAAGGATTACCATTATTTATGGAATATGCACGTAAAGTTTTAGAAAACGACATAGAAAGTCATATTGAAAATTCTGATGAATTAATGAGTGTTTTATTTTGTTTACCTCATGTAGAGAAATTGAATATCGAAATATTTATTAAGAAAATAAGTGAAGTTATATGCGGTACATTAGACATCTTGGATAGTAAACATTTTGAAGCAAATAAAGATCAAATTAAAATACAGTGTGATAATACTAGTACTGCAAAATATTCAAGAAAAGTTTTATTCATATTAGCAAATGCTATTGAATGTGTTATTCACATATCTAATTGTAAAATGATGAAAAACATTTGTGATATTGATAAATTTTTGCCTGTGATCGTCCCGTTTGCAGTGGATCCCAATTATTTGGCAGCGTTGCAACTTCTTGACTTATATCTGACAGCATACGAACAAGAAAATGGATTAACATATGGATTTTTATCATTAATTGATTCATATTTAAGACCAAATGTATCCTCTCCATTTCACATTGTAAGTAAAATTTCATTTAAGTAAATTATTAGCTTTCACCCGCGACTTCATTCGGGTGAAAAAAATTAAGTAACCTGTGTTCTTCCAGACTATGCTCTACAACTGTGTCAAATTTAATCGAGATCCGTTAAGACGTTTACGCTCAAATTCTAACAAACAACCATCCATTCAAACATTCGCATTTATAATATTAGTAAGAAGTAAGATTTTTAATCTACAATAAATTCTTTGCAGGTTCGCTTATTAACTACACATGTTTATAAATTGTTTGAAAATATTGAAGAACTTAATAAATCACTGCAAGTAGGAGATAGAGCAGAGAAATTTGCTATCTTTAGTAAATGCTTTGAAGTTGAATCCATTTTACCTTCAATACAAGAATATAGAACACAATTAAATGTTTTACAGAAATTGACATTTAACACAACACAATATGTCCTAGCAAAGGATACTGAATTCCAACATTTTGCATTGAAATATATGCTAGGAGTTTTGTTTAATAACTTTAAATTACTTTGGGAGCCTGTTATTGAATTTATCGCAAGTTTCGGAAATGCGTTAACAGTGGAGGAATTTTGGCCCATATTTTATGAAGCTCTTGAATTCTCTTTCACAAATGCTAAAAGTGATTTATCTATTTTCCAATTCGATGACGAATTAAATACAAATTTTGAACCATTACAAGATTTATTTACTTCATATAACAATATAAACGAAAGTCCTGATTTACACAATTATAGAAACTTGCTTTTAAAAACTATGACATTTTGTATACAAGCGTGTGAAGCTAGAAATAGAGATGTAGTTGGACTTTTCTTGAAATTTATTGAAGAAGATTATAAAAAAACTAATAATACCAATGCACTTAAAGTTGATATAGAAGTTCATGATAAATCAGCAATGGAAGTTGATGAAACGGAAGAAACTGAAGATATAGAAAAGAATCTAGAAATCTTAGATGTTAATAAAACAAAAAATTCAGAATCAGGCAAAATTATATTCAAAACATTAATAAATATAATGCAAGTTTTAGCTCAGTTCAAAAACCCTCGGGCATTGTACAAAGAATCAGTATTTTGGGAGCTATATATGGAATTCTTAAAACACAAGAATCCAGGACTTCAAAAATTTGCGTTGGATTGTGTATTGAACTATAAAAACAAAAATGTTTTACCATATAAACAGAATCTATATAATCTTGTTGACGATAAAAAGATTAAAGATGAACTAACTCTTTTTAAAATAACTGAAGATTCTAAACACATTCAACCCGAAGATAGAGAACACGTAATTCCAATTGTACTTAGAATTTTGTACGGAAAAATGACGTCTAAATTAGGTGCCGATAAAAAGGGCGGAGGTCAAACTAAAAGGTCTTTAGTCATGAGATATTTAAGTGGATGCAAAGAGAATGAATTGAAAATATTTATAGAAATGGCGTTTTCATATTTCAATGAGTACTTTACGATGACTCCTAAAGAGATTTATAATAACGTTTTGAAGAATTTAGATTTAAAATCTGTTACTTACCCTGGTAAATTGCATAGTGTTCTCAATTTATTTGATATAGTACGTGAATATTTTGGAGGTTCAATGGATGATGCTTTACTTGGCCAGCTATTTAAAGTATATTTCGCGGTTTGTTCTCAAATTGCTGGTGTATTGAATAATTTTGAGAAAGTACATGTTGGTTATATAAAAGTAATGAAGAACCTCAGAGCTATAGCTATTGGTATTCTTGGAAAGTTATTTGATCAATTCGATAAATATCTTTGGGGTAAAGAAGAACTGTATGTTTTATACGAAACACTTATCTGGCCATTGACACCAAAGCTACATATCGAAGGCATTCATAGTCCTACATCTTTGCTTAAATTATTCAACACATGGTGTCAGAATCCACGATATTACGTACTCCTTGTTACGTGTTCCGAAAATGATAACTTAAGTGTATTGCCAGCCATTTTTAAACTACTGTTAGCACCAAAAACGAATCCAGGTGTGGTTAATTTAATTTTGGATATGGTAGAAAAATTACTTACGCTAATAGAAGAAGAAAATGAAATAACACCTATTGAAACATTTAAATCATTAGATGTTAGTAATGAATTAAATGAAGTAAACTTTGGTAGTAAAATATTAGTACCACATCTGGCTAGTATTTTAGAAGTTATGAAACGACGTGTTGCTAACAGTGCTAAATCGAATACAGTAAATAAAAGAGATCTGTTAATACTATCAAGAGTTACTGAAATGGTTACTACACCAGAAATGTGTGATGATTTATTAAGTCTGTTACTACCTATTCTAGTTAAAAAAGTTTGTATGAATATGGCTGAAGAAAATATGGAATACGCTGTGACCATAATTATTAATCTCTTGGGGCACAGTGTTAATCCACAAAGATACATTAAAAATATAGCTATTTTATTCAATAAAGTTAATCCTGTTGAAGTGAGAAAACTTTTGCTAAAATTGCTCGTATCTATAGCGGAAAATGTAAACGAAAATAAAGATGTATTTCTTAAAATGGCTAACGTAATAACAGAAATGAATGCGTTTAACAAAAGATGGATAGAGCAGCCGGATTTTGATAGAAGATTAGACGCTTACAAGGAAATATACAGAATGGCAGACAATAATGAAATAAATGTAGATTTAGCAATACTTATAACAAACAATTGTTTTTATTTTATACGCACGGAGAAAGATATTGGACTACGTGATAGTGCAGGATTGTGTTTAAAGAAAATTCTTCCCAAATTATTACTTAAATATCGATCAGCAACCGATGGTCAATTTTTAGTACGGGATACAGTTTTAGCTCTTATATCTACTGGAATACGGGATAATAAAAATGAAAACTTACGGACTGAATCAATTTCTTTATTAGGAGAATTGGCAAGGGAATGTCCTGAAGCCGATGTAGTTTTATCTGATTTAAGTCATTTGATAAATAAAGAAGATTTGGAAGTAGACTTTTTTGAAAACATCTGTCATTTGCAATTACACAGACGTGTTAGAGCACTACTAAGGTTTAGTAAAATAGCTAGAAAAATGAGTAAATGTCCTACACCGAGAACATTAACAAACTTTATTTTACCACTAGCTTCTGTATACATTTGTGACGATAAATATAGCGATAAAAATTCTTTAATAGACGCATGTATTGAAGTAATATCAACTTGCTGCAGATTACTGCCGTGGTATCATTACGAGGTTATTCTCAAATTGTATTTGAATAAAATGAGAGTTACAACAGAACATCAGAAACAGTTGACTCGTACTTTGATCGGGATACTTGATGGGTTTCATTTCGATTTTTCTAAAGTTAAAAATATCGAATTGCCTAAAGCGTGGACTATAGATGTGAAAAATAAAATAAACGATAGTAAAGGAGAAAAAGCTACAACCAATGACATAGACGACGATAATAACGAGGCAAATGAAACAATTGATATTGAAGCAGATTTACAATTAGCAGATAAAAACGAAGAAATAGAAGAAGAAATATCCAAAGAAATATCAAATATACCAGCATTTGAAAAAATAACGGTGGTCTCACCTTCAGTTGGTAACAGAATTGTTAAATCTTTAACAGCAGGATTGCTGCCACAGTTAAATCGGTAAGTAATGTAATTTAAGAGCGCACACCTTTGACTAAACTATCGCACAACTGTTTAGTCTCGCTTTGATTCCTATGATCTTATTGTGCGAATACTATTTTTAGTTGTGTAACTAAACAGTTGAATTGGCTGCGAAACAATCGACAATCACACAACAGTTGCGATAGTTTAGTCAAAGGTGTGCGCCCGCTCCTAATGTCATTGCAGAACTGACACAACAAGATATATGTATTTTATTCAGAACTGTATTTTTTTACTTTATTTTTCTCTTATTGATTGTATGAATAGTAATGACTTTATTAACCTCCCACCAAAAATTTTTTTCAATTATTTTTATTATTTCTCAGTGCAATAGGTAAGATGACGGAACACGAAGAATCTCATAAAGTGAATCGGAGAAAGATGGGATTCTCTCGTCAGGAAGAGGACATGGTGAGGGTGCCGATAGCTTTAGCATTGGTCAAACTGCTGCAGCGGCTGCCTGGAGATGTATTAAAACATCAGTTGCCAGGGTAAGATTCAATCTTAACCTTACGGTCGAATACTCAAGCGTCATTTTAATGTAACAACATCTTAAGTGATAAGGCTTTGCTTAAACAACAATTTCTTTACTTTTGACGTCAGATAGTACGCGGCGCTTATAGTTACCTAATTAATACCTTAGTAATACTATTTCGTAAAATCTACACTAACAGATTCTCAAAGTTACCATTTCATAACTATGTGTATGGCAGTTTTTTTTTAATTTCACATCGCGAAAACTGGCAAATGTATTATAATATGTTGGTAGACAAATCTATAAACTCAACGTGTCCAGGTAATGGTAATAATCGAGATATTATTAAAAACCTAGTAAAAGATAGTTTTTTTTTCAGAATTATTACAAAACTATGCTCATTCTTAAAATCTCCATTAAAGCAAGTCAGAATAGTAGCTAGAGATATTGTTAAAAAGATCATGATGACTGTTGGTACTAAATACATTGGTGTGTTCCTTCAACATCTTACATTATTACTTACAAGAGGTTTTCAAGTTCACGTATTAGTTGCAACCATCCATTCAGTATTAGACGCATTAAAAACTGAATTCAAACCCGGCGATTTGGATGATAACTTAGATTCAATACTAAATGTATGCACTAACGATTTATTCGGTGCATTGTCTGAGGAAAAAGAAGTAGAAAAACTACGATACAAAACACCAGAAGCGAAACCAAGCAAAAAGAGTTATGTAACATTAATGATTGTATCGCAAAATATAACAAAGAAATATCTAATCAACTTATTAATGCCTTTTAAAGAAGTTTTACAAAAAAATCATTCTAAAAAAATCGTCATGAAAGTACAAGAAGCGTTAATGCACATATCTAGTGGTTTGGTGACAAACAAATTCATAGAAATCGAATCTTTATTTATTTTCTTACACGGTATAGCATCGGAGAGTATTCCAGAATTCGTTTTAGGAGTACCTAAAAGAAAAATAACCGACAGTCAAAAAGAAAAAATGTTACAAGCAAAACCTGATTGTTTTATTATACCTGAAATACCGAAACGTAATAAAGAATCTCAAGCGAGACTAGTTAAAACTTCGAGTAAAACAAACGCTCATGTTTTAGTTGAATTCAGTTTGAACATCCTGTATATTATACTTAAAAGGGAGAAAGTTCCAAGAATGGAATGTAGAGCATTTGTAGACGCTCTGATACCTTTGTTAGTTGATTCTTTGAGAAGCGATCATATCAAAGTATGTACAGTCGCTATGAAATGTATAACGACGTTATGGACAATAAGGGTAAGCACAACAACACTGGAGGAAATGGTACAAGATATTGTAAAGACGATATTTTTGATATTACATAAATATGCGACTTTTGAAATAAGCAAACAGAATGATAATTATCATTTAGTAAGGAATGCTTTTAAGGTACGTTTAAATTAATATATGTTAACACTTTCAGTGCCAACGTTTGGCCTGACGAGCACACTTTCACAATAAAGAAACGTATTTGCATTTAAGCTGTTAATTCATTAAAAAATTAAAGGTATTCCAATTTTACTTTCAAAATTAAATAA
Source organism: Papilio memnon (assembly GCA_003118335.3). NCBI lineage: Eukaryota > Metazoa > Arthropoda > Insecta > Lepidoptera > Papilionidae > Papilio > Papilio memnon. The sequence continues at coordinate 2,168,493 of LD688945.1, forward strand.
ATACAGAAAACATAGATAATATTTACCACTGTATTTTTCTTTTTAATAACAAAGATATTTCTTCCAGGCAGTTACAGTATTGATACGTAATGTGAAATATTACAAATTAGAGGCTGATCAATTGAAGACTTTATTACTTTACGCTGAAGAGGATTGTCAAAGTGACGAAAAGCAGGCGAATTCCTTCGCTTTGTTGAAAGCTATTCTAGAAGGAAGACTCGTGTCACCAGAATTGCATGAAGTTATGGAGAAAGTGTCGAAAATTTGCATATTAAGTGAATCAGCGAGATCAAGGTTGGTATTCAGTGTAATAAAAGTTTTATATTTTTAATTAACTTAACTTTTTATTATACATTTTCTATTGATAACTTTATATAAGACTAGTTGTCGCTCGCGAATTCGCCCGCGTGAAATTAGAAAATAATAAAAATGTAACCTATGTTACTCACAGATAAAATACCTTCCTAATGGTGAAAGAATTTATGAAATCGGCCCAGTATTTTTTAAGCGAATGAATACATAAAATATCCTCTAAATAATATTAGTGTAGATTTTCTTAGTGTTTTTACATATTGTAGTATAGTTGTATCACTAACTGTTGCTCCCGACTTCACCCGCATGAAATTAAAAATTATAGCCTATGTTACTCACTGATAGAGTAGCTTTTTAATGGTTACGATACTTCAAAAATAAAAAAAAAACTCTTTATAATATAGTATAGATTATTTATGATTTTTTTAAATTAATAATTACTTTTTTCCAGAGATGAAGCTCGTGGTCTATTCGTGAACTATTTATCGCACTACACGCCGGGTAAGCGCATGGACAAATACATAGAATTCTTTGTGACACAACTGAACTACGAACTACAACACGGCAGAGAATCCTCGCTCAAGTTTATTGAAATGATAATAAACAAACTGAAACCGGTGAGTTTCAATATTTAAAGACACTAACATATTTAAAATTGACCACGAACGGTCAGACGTTGGCATTGAACGTGTTAATTCATTAAATACATAAAGAACCATTTAAAAAATGTTCCTTTCTCACAAATAATATAAACATATATGTTAGTTTTCTCTATAGATTTTGTTATAAATCTATAAAATCGCGGACATTTGCAGTATTTCACTTACAGACAAATTGGATTATTCCCAACCGTCACCCCGCTCTGTCCCCACGTGAAGACAGATGAGAGTAAAATGTTTTATCAGTCTCATATTTTGCGAGGACGGGACGGTTGGAGCTTATTTTATTTCACAACGGGTCCGTCACCTTATTGGTGATAGTAGGACTAAAAGGTGGGACGGATGAAACTTTATTCTCACGTGGGGACAGAGCGGGGTAACAAACTCCGTCCCTTACGAGCGACCAATTATATTGCAGTAAGTTGCGAAAACGCCTGTATAATAATCTATTTGTTTCAGGAACAATTAACAAAGTTCAGTGAGTATGTATTCCTAGCTCTAGGTGCGTGTATGGTGAACGATGCGGCGCCGGAATGCCGCGCGGCAGCCGCTGCCTGCATCGAGCAAATTATACAAAAACTGCCAGTCATTCAAAGGAATAAATTATTTGAATTAGTACTAGCTTTCTTGCAGGATAACCAGGTAAGAGTATACTATCGGTTAAGAGTGTCGGCCGAATACTGAAACGAGAAATGTAACAGCGTTTTAAATAGGTTTACTCAAAATTCCTTACTCTGGAGGTCTAAGTTTCTAAGCGTTGGTTACGAAGCGAAGTATTTAATTCGGTTCAGTATTTGGCCGTATGTGTATAATTTTGATGTCAATAATTTATCTTCAAATTTAATTTAAATAAGAAGTAGTCGAGATTTCCACTATGTAACATTGATCGTTCTATTTAGTCTTATATCGAAATTAATTTTTAAAAACTAAATTAAAATATGAAGCAATGATGAAATAATTTGGCCACATTTATCGTAATATTTACCTACTTCAATTATGTTTCTTTCAGCCGATCCACTTCGAATTAGCGGCGCAATTAGCAACAAGATTCGTACACGTCGAGGAAGAGGAGTTTAAAAACCGTCTCGAATCAATCCTTCCGTTAGTCAGCGGGAAAATAATGCTATTATGTAACGAAAATACTGAAGGACAATTCGTCAAGGTCAAACTGGATCAAGGCCATAAATCCGAAGAAGAGAAACAAAACGAAAGAGACCACAGTCTTATACAAATGTTGAACTTTATCGAGAAAATCACCATCCATTGCTCGTCTAGTTTGAAGAATGAAAAGTTCTTTAGTGAATTCGATGAGATCGCGGAGCAATGTAAAGTGTTGTTAGCTTATCCTCACGCGTGGGTTCGTTTGAGATCTGTAAGAATACTGGGGAAGATATTATTATCTGTGGATCATGAAGAATTGGATATGATAGTAAAAAAGAAGTTGGATAGTGAAAGAGGTTTTATATACTATGATACGGAGCCTTGCTTGAGGAGTTTAGTATTGGATTTGTGTGCTCAATACACGCCTGGTGTTAGCAAAGATATGGCGGATGCAGTAAGTGCATTTTTATTATACTTATGTCCCGACAAATTGTAAATTGTCTGATAACAATCTAACGTGTAAAATGTGTGAGGGACATATCGGATTTTGTTTCCTTATCTGACAGTGACGTCATTTTTAAGCTATCTGACCCTCTATCAGCCAGTGGGACAGGCCCTTAAACTAACTTTCGCCCGCGATTCTGTCCACTTAGAATTAAAAAGTAGAAATTCGTTAAGTAGTTCAGGCTACAAACTCTAACAAACATCCATCCATCTAATCTTTTGCATTTATAATATTAGTAAGATTAACATGCAAAATTAGTATTTTTATTTAAAATGGATGGATGGATGTTACGAAGTATCTCCAGAACGGCTTAACGGATATTGCTGAAACTTGGCATACATGTAGAAAACAGTCTGGAAGAACACATAGGCTACTAATTAACGTTTTTTTAAGTCACAGGCGATAGCTATGGCCATATCTATAAAAAATATTGTCGACTCTCTTAAACATTTTTAAGTCTACTACAAGAAGATTAATCACATTTATGTTTTTAAAATATGGATAAAAGATTTATGTTGTTCTAAATATTAAGATTAATGAAAAAAAAAATCTTTCAGGTCACAGATGTAATGTTTCTAATTATAAAACTAATTCATACAATGTCATCATTTAAACTGTCAAATAAAATAGAGTTAGCGGAAATAGAATCGGACAGCGCCAAACTGAACATCCGATGGATACTGTTTAAGTTACGAAGAGCTATAAACGCTGAAGTCGCTAGAGCGGCCACTTCTATGAATATTGTAAGTATTTAATATAATCTATTTTATTTAATTTCATACACGTTTTTTTAATAAATTTAGTACAGCATTATACACATTTTTCCTATATTGTATGGAATATAATCTATACTAATATAATAAAACGTAAATACACACTTATGTATGTTCACCAAGTTTTTTTAATAATAATTTACTTACGACGCTTTTCTTATAGTTAGGAAGTGAATAAATTAAAATAAAATGTGCGACAAAGGGACAAAAACTAGAAGCCAATAGCAACAAAGAAGCACGATTGCTATGGTAATTGTTGGCCAATGACAAAGGCCTTTGTTGTCATTTGAGCATTTGAATTTTGACATATCGTCGTTGAAGTTTTAACACCGCGGATGTCAAAAATAGAAACTTGTCAGGAGAGATAAAAAATTGCATAATTTTGAAAAGATTCCATAGTAATCACTGTTTGTGTACACTTAATTATAGTTATTTTTATTGTAATACGTGTTTCTGATAGGCTAACGATGCGTCTACCAATTCTCTAGTGAATGGCATCAAAATGTGAAAATAGCCAAAAAGTGACTTACGTGGTGTTAGACATCCAACGACGATATGCCATTAAACGGAATGTAAACAATGAAATGAAGATTTGATGCGAATGCAGCACGGAAACAACTAGTACACTAATAAATCACATTACTATCTAGCTAAATGTGTGAACAAAAATTCTCATATCAATTTAAATCTATACATTTTTTATTTCCAGAGATCAGCAATCTTCACGATGTGGTTACACGTGATTAGCTTCTTAGAGGCTGATGACGTTAATAATGTGATTGACGTAATCCTGCCGCCGATAGTTCGAGAACTATCCACAGGCGACGCGACCACGCCCGCGACCGTTGCTAAGCAACTGGCGGGCAGATTGGGGAAGAAGTTAAGAAGGAAGATCGGAGATATAGAGTACAGTAAATTGGTAGCTGACGCACAAACCAGACTGAATGTTAGAAGAGCTGAAAGGAAAAAGGTAAACTTCGATATTCGGTATTAAGCATTCTTTAACCCTTTCACGCTCAAGGAAATTTTTCCCTTCTACAAAAATCGTTATCGATTATTCAATTAAATAATAATCGATATTAATTTTAATGAATGTCAAAATAAAACGTAGGCCCAACTTTAGTCCCTTTCCCGTTCTGCCCTTTACTTATAAGGAAAGGTTTCGATGGGAAAGTGGATTT
>LD688945.1:2188471-2230606 GCA_003118335.3 Papilio memnon
TGGGTAGAACGGGAAAGGTACTAAAGTTGGGCCTCCGGCACCACACTCATCAGACGAAACGCGGAATTGCTTACACTTCACGCCTGTCTTGTGTGGTCGTGGTATTGCACTGGGCGAGCCGACCCATTCGTGCTAAGATGTTAAAGCGGGCTCTACCACTGAAACACTACACTATAAGCTATGTATATACTCTATTAAAAAGAAGGTAAATGTACCGCTACAGACGTTCAGTTTTAACTGAATAGTAGAACTGTTCAATTAAAACAATGAGATGGAACTGAGTGTACATTAAGGGCTTTGGGTTATTTGTTAATTGAAATAAAATTCAAAATTAACTTTATAGTTATTATTTATACACTCAAGTAGAAGTTCTCGATTTTAATCAACTACTAGCTTTCGCCCGCGACTCCGTCCGCGTGGAATTAAAAAAACAAAAGTGAGTAGCCTATGTGTTCTTCCAGACTATCCTCCACGTCTATACCAAAATTCATCGAAATCCGTTTACCCGTATAGGCTACAAACTCTAACAAACATCCATACATCCATCGCTGTAGAACGGAATAAATAGTATCCTATGTCCGTCTCCTGGCTCTAAGCTCCTCACCAATTTTCAACCATATCGGTAAAGCTGTTCTTGAGTTATAAATACGACTTTCATTTATATATATAAATATTAATATATTATATATAAAAACCAGTTTCAAATGAATAAATATGGAAAAGGCAACGAAAGCGAACAACCTTTTGCCATTTATCAATGTCAAGTGTATAAAATGTTCTTGTTTAAATATGCAGCAATATTTTGTTCTTTATTTTTGTAACCAAGGCTGGGTGTAATCAGGCGATAGTATGTATAACAATAAAGCAATGACAATACACAATAGCCTTTTTATAGAACGAAATTGGATCTGAAATTAATTTTTAAATGGCAAAGGTCATAAGCATTTAGTTTACATACAATCTAACTTAAGACACTCAAAAAAATATCTCATGTTATCCCGTGAACTAACTTTGGGATTCTTATTCCTTAAAAGTCATGTTGAGAATGGAAGCCCATAGTCGAATAAAATATTCACAAGTTTCTATATGATAAGGATAAAAACCGTTTAAAGAGTTCATAAACCTGGTTACAGCCTTGTTGAAAGCAAGTACTCAAGCCGTAGCATCGCCAGCAAACTCTAGGATAGGTCTTAAAATGTACGGTCTTATTCGAATTAGTTTTTATATATTTACCCCCCGTTAGAATCCCCTTTACTGGCGATGCCTAGTCAAGCATCAATAAAAGAAAACGTTATTCAACTTAAATAACTGCATTATTTACAGCCAAATATCATGTTATATATTTATTTTCTTTAAAGGTAGAGTTGAATAATCGTTATTGATTACTGTAATTTATTATTCAATCACGATTACTGTTTGAGCAGGTCAAGGCTGAGATTGTCAGCTTGGCGTAGTAATTGTAACACTATATTATGTAACTACTCATTACATGAACTACTCACATATTAGCTTACTTATATACTTATTAATGTATATAATAAGGTTGTATTAAAAGTCCTAGGGGAAAATTAATTTCACTAAGATTGAAAAACTAATACTAGAGAAATATAGTACTTTAAAATCTTTATGGCGGCCGCAAATTCTCGTAAGGGACAATTAAAGGTACCTTCCGGTAAAAATGATGGATTGGCGCTGTTTTTTCAGTATGTGAAAAATGATTCATTATTTAATGCCAGTCAGCAACAAGACTCGTTCCTTTAAAGTTGTACAATGTAGAGATTCTCAGAGGGAAGCCGTACTCGGGGCAACGCACAGATTACGTCGAAATTTGTGTACCGTCACACTTACAAGTGTTTATATTGGACATTACTAATAGTATTTATGACGCAGTGAGGTATAACACAATGTTTTTTAATCACAGTTGTAAATTAATCAAGTATAAAACTACGTAGCACTAAACCTACGAAGCTACGCAAAAGCTACGGACATTAATCTAGCGTAGCGTTTTTATTCGGCGTAGCATCTGAAAGTTTAATACAAATAAATTTACATAGACTACAAAATCAAATATCAGATTTACGGTACTGTGTATAAACGTAGCTTGTTCCGCACCGAACTCAATTTAACTATGTGATTGCTATTCGAACTATGTAGGGGTTTGCAAGTTATTGACGGGTCGTAACAGAATGCAGTAACCTGCATATATTTATAGTCCCAACTTCAGCAAGTTTAAAGGTTGCAATACCTTAGCGACTTTTTCATCTAGCAGCCAGTGCAGCACGGTGTTTGATGTGTTGGCGAGCGCGGCTAACGCAGCGCGCTCCCACGCCACGTGTTCCCAATGTTCTGTCATCATTGCCGCGCACAGCATCGCCGTCGAACAGCTATACAATAATAATATTTCATATATATCTATACTAATATAATAAAGCGTAAACACACACTTCTTTGTTGCCTAAGATGTCAGCAATCACAGCATATTTTTGAATAATTCTTTTTTTAATAATAAGCCCTACACTTACGTCACGCTTTAATCGTCGAACAGGAAATAGCGACGACTTAATAATTGTATTTATTGGAGATTACCTTTGCACGCGACTGCGTCTCGAGATATGAGGAGAAATTGTGAGAATACATGGTTTTAAATAATTGCATAATTAGGTATTTATTTTATAAAAAATGCTGAACATTCTATCCTATTAAATGAAGAAGCATGTGTCATATGTTTACGTAAACCCTAAGTTTACCCTTTCACGTCCCTTTTGGTCTGATTTACGATGTATTCTAGTTTCGTTACTTGGGTCGTAAAAACAAGAGGCCGGGTAACCTTTTTTCAGGGAAATTGTTTTCCCCGCCATTTGATGTCGTCTAAGGAAGTCAAACATCTTCTCTGTGGATCCAGTTTTCTCCGCATAAAATGAATTTAGCAACTCTGTCTTGAACGTTCTTCACATTTAAGTCACTAAATATGACTTGAAACGTCGAAATTATAACAAAAAAATGTAATTTCAGTCTAGACGCCGACAAGTCTGTCCGAAAACTGTAACGATTATTTCATTATTTATAACTGTCTGTTTTTGGGCAAATTATATTGTTATAACTGCCAGAATTCATTATATGGCGGCAAAGTAATCTGAATTAAATTTAATAAAAAAGTAAGTGAACAATTCAATACGATACGAAATGATCCATGTTTTTCCTGATACAGCTTTATTTAAGTATGTGTGTGGGTTTGTATCTTAATTTCATTGTGATCTAAAGTTTAACGGTTTAACTCTATTAAAGAGTTAGGTGTTATTCGATTAGACTTCGATTTTATGAAATTGTCAGGTCGTAGCAAATATTTAATTAATTTTTTTACTATATTTTAGAAATAAATCTTATCCCGGATCTTAGGGGTACTGTAACAAATTGGGTTGTTTTATTAAAATATTAATTTAGGCAGAAAGTGGAGACGCCGTTATTGGGTTTTACGAGGGTATCGGCATGGCGTTTAATGTTTATTACGGAGTTAAGGCAATATTGAAAGTAATTTACCCATGTTCCTGTTGAAGGAAAACGTCAAGTATTATGTTGACTAATCAATGATCTAAGCAATAAAGTGCAGTGAAAAAGGTCTTTATATGCAGAAAGGTAACTTTTGAAATAAATTATTTCTACAGAAAAGAAAGTGACGTTAAAAGGAAATTGCTAAAATGAAGAAACGAAACCGCATTTTCTTATTTCTTTATCGAAACAACAACGAAACTCTTTGTTAGAGGTAAAAAGTTTAAAGAATTCTTTCGAGTTGCAGTTAAAACTTTAGAAAGAATTTTTGTCAGTGCCATAAAATAAAATAAAATTCTATATAAGCATAAGTTAATTCAAAAGACTAACCTTATATTTAATCAGAAAGGCAAACAAAGCATAGAACAAATACGAAATAACAGGGTTAAAACAAATATTGAAACTTGTATGTACACATTTTTGACAGGTCAGGGTTTGGTTATTGTTTTCATTGAATATGGTTCGTAAAAAGCCTTTGTTAAGTTATTCGGCAATATGATTATTGCGCCACGGACAATGGTCTGTGTAAAAATGTGTTCGCATTTCTGTTCATAGCAATGTCACGTAAAAAATTTAATAGTGAAAAGTAGACGAAGAAATTATTCAAAAATTTTATGGAATTTCAAATTTTATATAATCACTTTCACTTTCACTCAGCCTTAAATAATTAAAGTCAAAAGACATTACTATTGTTGTTAAAAAACGTATTGCAGTTACAATAACGTGCTATAAAACTGAGGAACGAAATGTTAAAGTAGGTTAACATTATACAGTTTTATCTGAAATTGCTTTAAAATGCTGACGCATTTCTATCCTGGGTTGCGGCATTACAGCACTGTGTCAATATACTTTTATCTTTGCTGCATTGTATTGCACTTATACAATTTTCATAAAAAGTTTTTCAATGTATGTTTTAAACTAGCTTTGGACTACGTCCGCGTGCAATTAAAAAACAAAAGTAAGTAGCCTATGTATTCTTCCAGACTGTGCTCTGCATCTACGCCAAATTTAATCCAGACTAATTCAGCCGTTTAGGCTACAAACTCTAACAAATATCCATCCTAAACTTTTGCATTTATAACATTAACTAGCTGTTCCCTTGCGGCTTCATCCGCGTGGAATTATAAAAACTTTATTTTATTATTTACATTTGTCAAATGTCAACATTCAAATGCACAAACGACAACTAAGTCTTTGACATTGACAATCTTGCTTCTTATGATCAACTTCTCTTATGAGCAACTTATGGTCTCTTTCCCACATTAGGGTTTTTATCCAAAATATTTACCCCCTAAGTTTAATGGCGTTAAAATATATAGCCTAAAGCGTGACTTAAGTGTAGGGCTTTTTATTAAAAAAAGAATTATTCAAAAATATGCTGTAATTGCTGATATCTTGGGCAACAAAGAAGTGTGTGTTTACGCTTTATTATATTAGTATAGATAAGATTAACTATTTAGTTATCTCTGAAATGTTAGTATGGACATATGCTTTTACTACAAATGGTATAGTAAAACTGGCGTTCGCTTTCCAACTAAGTATCATGCGCGTTTCAGTCAACAATTCCTTCTTGATCATGACCATATGACCCTTCAAAATTAACTATATTCATGTTTACTTTATCGTAAATTCCTCATAAAATACCCATTTTTAGAGCTTTTTGGTTATTTTCATTATTAGAGAAATAATAAGAATACTCGTAATACCATAATGAAGTAAATATTACCTAATAGTTATTACCTAATACCTATTACTATTACCAAGTAATTAGTTACTTATTTTTATTGAAAAATGGCAGCAATTTATTAGAAACGTGGGCCGACTTTGCGAATACAATGAGCCTTTGTGGTCGAGTCCCTTAGAATAAAGGGCATATATAAATCAATGTTTGGCTTCGATTGATTGTGTTGGCGGCTGTGTAATGTAATCGAATACGATTAATTAATGTTCCCACTATACTTGTTAAGTTTAGATATGATAGCTACAGATTTAAACAAGAAGGAAAAGCAACTCAATAATAAGGTGATTACGGATTAGATTTCCGTGTCGTTAAACGTGTTCAGATGTTCATACAAGTAACACACTTACCTGGTAAGTAGTAACGTTGCCAGCAAGTAGAATACGGATGGGTGTACGCCACATTCGCACTCGTTCTGCGGCGTGGTGGTCTGGGCTTCCATGCCTGCGCCCAGCTTGTGGTAGGCGATATACGCTCTCGCCGGACTGCCGTGGGGAGCAATTTTCGGGGCCTTGAAATGCTCACGGCAGTAAATCTACTCATCAGGGCGCCTGCACCCGACTCCTCACCTAGGAACAATCTCATTTAAATTTTGAAACCGTACTTCTGCTGTTAGAGTCTTAGCTGTTGGTTGAATGTATTGTGTGTAATATTGAAGTAAATATTTTGGTACAATTATTTTCGACAAACAAAATGCTACTCAATAGTAATATAATAGTATAGTTAATTACCTTAATATAAATTAAAAAATATAGCCTATGTTACTCACAGATTACCTTTCTAACGGTGAAAGAATTTTTAAAATCGGCCCAGTAGTTTTTGAGTTATTTCAATACATACAAAAATACAAATCTTTCCTCTGTATAATATTAGTATAGAAGTATAGATATAGATAATAATAAACGTTTAAGTAAATATAATATTATAGTTAATGATTCAGAAGCTGTAATTGTTTTGGCACATAGTTAAAGTACCACAAGCATGACTTATTCCATGCAGAGTTCTAAAGGATTTTCGTAATAATATATGAAGGATAACTCCGAATGAATTTGGCCATTGTCCAAAGTTAACTTAACACATTTTTATGCCTTTTACTAATTATCACTTGTTTTTTAACATTAATCCTTGGAAAATACGCAATTAGTATTCAAAAATTATATTAGAACTGTTATCAATATTGATGATAAAGATTACACAATGTGATCACGGTAGTGAAATTCCATTATACCTGCGTAAATACTAAAAAAAAGCTTACCTTGGAAATCCTCTCCGTAGCACACCCGAAGAACTTCGGTGTTATGTCACATTTTTGACTAAAATGTAATTATCGTTTGTTGTATTTTGGATATAGAATATATGACGAGTTATTTACAATCACGACAAATACAACGGAGGATGGAAGCGGGTTACCCGCTGCACCGTTCGACACAGACTGAGTTGGAAAATCGTGGAAATGAAGCAATATCTAGTGTTGTGTTGGTATCAACAATTGAAGGAGATATCGATATTGCAGGATCTTAAATATTGTTCGGTTTTATTTATTTCCTATGAGATACATATAGAAAGATTGAATTACTAATAATTTGATATAAGTTTCACTGTTACATTTAAAAAAAAAACATTTCGCACCATTTTAATTTAACTACATGTATGTAATTTTTAAATTATAGATTTGTCCAGCCCAGTGTATTAATAATACACTTTACTGATTTCTTTTATCAAACCATATTATACTCTGTAACAAATATATCTGGACAATTTTATCGATAAAATTGAAAGGATAATGTTACATCACTACATAAATATTGGGCGGGCAATCGCTATCGTCGGGGCGGGCGGGGGAAAAGTCGATACCTATCGCGTGTCATTATACGATGCACCCTGCATCGTGGTTAACGCGTTTAAGTAATTATTATTAGTCACAACAAATACATATGGTGTGTGAAATGTAAAATCCCCAAGCATTAACGCTTGAACCAACAACTGCCTTGAGTAATAAAAAAGCTTCTAAAGAACTGACATTGACCCTCCAAATTTTCGAAAAAAATTCGAAGAAAGACATTTTGTACTTTTGTAACTGAAAATTGACTCTTTTAATGCCTGAATACCATGTGTGGTAACATTTATGATTGATTATTAAAATCGAGTTGCGGTTCTTAGTTAAGTGATTATTGTAGTCTATAGAATAAATACCTTCATATTTGTAAACTCTTGCCGCTTGGGCACCAATGGCTCATTGGTAAATGTAACTTCTGAATGTTAGAGGCTTAATTTTCTGTCTGTACATGGTATAACGCTGACTTTCCTTGTCTGATTTCTGAAAATATCGATAAATCTATTACTAACAAAGAAATAAGTATGTTTGGTTTATTTTTGCCTATTTTTAAATACCAACCGTTATTTTCACTTGTATAAAAATATATTATTAGATAATTTTATTTTACCAAAAACAACGGGTATGTCAATAAATATCATTACAGCTGTTTCGCTAGAAAAATCCCGGAGTTGCGTAAACAAGTCTGTTATTTTTTTTTATAATGGCCAAAAGGAATAAATAACCGCAACTTTTTGAGTAGCGCGAACTTGGATGTGGGCGGGAAACGGAACACAACTCAGTTCTCCAAAGTAATAATTCCATAATACTGTAATAATGTTAATCCAACAGGAAAAGGTCCAAAAAATCGAAAACTAAATAATGAATCAAGTTTTTTTTAATATGTTTAAAAAAATGAAAATGTATGTGACAGTGCTACCTAATATAAGGTTACGAAATTACCAAACAATTTTTAGTATAATTTGTACATTTTAAAAATTATAAAAATAAAAAGAAAAGGAAATTGAATTAATTAAGGTAGTTTGTGATTTACATTAATTTTGATTTAATTTCAGTAATTTTAATGCACCTTGCATTAAAATTACTGAAAGCGACAAACGCCAAATACATTTCTACTATTTTAGATTCTTACACATAGCAATAGCAACACTGCACTGACAAATTACGAAACGAACGAACGTGCCGATTAATGTGGTGCAAAAGGGAAAGTAATTTCTTCTTGGTTTTAGTGAAATAAAGTCACAAAGTATAATTTTATCGTATCGACAGTCAGAAACAACGAATATATATTATTTCAACAACTATTAAGACACTAAATAACCGTAAGTATTGACACTTTTCGCAAAAACTTCAACCAACAATTTGGCGGTAACAGTCAAAAACTGTCTTACACTCAGTAAATTAGTAATTAATTCGTTTGTAATATGGGTTAGGTGCTCTTTAGATCGTATTTGCTTATTTATATTAAGAATGTGGGATTATTGTAGACTGCACGTGGCATTTTACATTCCTATTGTTTTCTTTACACCAGTTGTCACATTGACCGTTACAACCCGGCACGGCAGGTATGCGTATGCACTTGCGAGTTTCCAATTTGTAAACTAGACTTACATGCTAGAATAGTTTCACAATTCACATACAGTATTTATTTTATAGCGTGTCATCTATTTTGATTACTTGTATGTTAGTAATGTGAATAAATTAAGATTTCCCGCATGGATAAAGTAACATACTTTTATTAACTGAACACAAGACTAAACTGATATTAAACTTTAGCCCTTAATTCATAGAGGTAGGCAATATAAGTGGCCCTTAAACATTCCACAATTCTATGACATTAAATCTTCACTAACAATTTGTGCTTATTTCATTATTTTGCTAACTTAAAAATGATAATCATGGCATTAAATGCATTATATAAAAGTTAAATTATAATGTTTTTAGATGGATGACGTAGCAGATGTTATTTCATCACCGGCGGAGTTGTTAAGTGTAGGCAGGAGACATCTTGCAGTCAGAGACTACAATGCAGCAGCCGAGGCTTTGGCTAAGGCCTGCGAATTGCTTGCTGCGGAACATGGGGATACCGCTGATCAATGCGCTGAAGCTTATTTATGGTAAGCTAAAGAATTGAGATATATTTCATGTTGCACTCCTTTTGTGTAGAATCATTTAAATTGTTTTATTAATAAAAAAATACCAATCATCATGTAATTCATTCAGTATAGGCACCTTATAGTATGTCTTACAAATTTTAATAAGTTAAAAAGATTGCTTAACTTAATTTATGCTAAAAACTGTTGTAAGATAAAAATACAAACCAGTTTTTAGTTTTATTTGTCTCTAAAACAATTTTTCTGACTTAAAATATTAGTTAGTTCTTCTGTAAGTTAGTAAAAATATTGCCAGTAAGTATAATAAATAAATAAGTATATTCTAAAGATTTGTAATTCAACAGGTATGGCAAATCTCTTCTTGGCTTATCAAGGGAAGAAAGCGGTGTTTTAGGAGATGGTATGCCAGGAACTGGTAATGCTGATGAAGATGAAAATGGAGGTATGTTTGATTTCTTTACATGATTATTTTTAAAGTAAAAAGAGTAAGATTATAAGTAATTATCAACATTTAAATGGGAAACATCGTCTGATGTGTTCTCTCCATCACTCATTAAGGTTAGGCAATGAATCTGCTGTTGTGGATATCTATGGCAAACAGTCACTTTACTAATTTGGCACATCCAGGTCCTTTGTAAGTTTGCCACCTTATTGACATAAAAAAAATAGTTTATTTAAAAGTCACCTTTTTTGGTGTAAATTTAAATGGCCCATGGAAATTTAACTGTTAATGTCTTTTCCATGTTTTATGATGATTAACACCAATAACAGTCGAACCAGGCCAGTTGAAAAGATTAAAAAAACAAGTTCAAAGTTATCAATAGTTTCAATAATAAATCTGTGGCCATAGGTCAGAATATGATAAATGTAATATTTAGTTATTTTTGTAGTTATCCTGATATGCCCAAATGTAAAAGATTTTTTTGGCAATTATACCTATATTAATAAGTTCTATTGAGCAAAAATGCACTTATCATTGATCTATGACCACATAAATATTGTATTATACAGATCAAGAAGATAATGATGAAGAACAGAATGAAGATGGTGAAGCAGAGACTGAAGCGAATGCTGAAGCAGAGGCTGAAGGGGATGCTGAAGCTAAAATGGAGACTCAGAACAATTCAGTTGACAGCGGGACTGAAGTGGAGAAGACTGAAGCAGAATCTACCACAAAGGATGATGAACTGACTGTAGTAATCAGCGGGACTGATGATGAGAAACCTGTTAGTGTTTATTTAATTTAATAACCTACTAACAACTAACTAGCTAATAATTATGAATAACAAGGTTACCCCGCGACTAATTTTTAAAAACTGTAACGACGCGAATTAAGAAATAACAAAAGTAGTCTATGTGTTATTATACTTTAGACTATCCTCTACATCTATGCTAAATTTCATCAAGATCCATTCAGCAGTTTATGCTACAAACTCTAACAAACATCTATCCATTTAAACTTTCCCATTTATAATATTAGTAAGATTTAGGGCCTGTCCCACCAAATTGTAAATATCGTATTTTGTTACATTATCTAACAGTGACGTCATTTTTCAGCTAACTGAGCCTCTATCAGCCAGAGGTGGGACAGGCCCTAAATTCTTTATATTTTGCTAAGAAGACTTCCATCTTTATGTCTAAGAAATAATTTCTACATCTTGATTGTATCATTTTGTTTAATAAGAGATCTTTACTATTTAATCATCATTTTTTAGTTTTAAATATTAAGTATTACCTTTACTTAGATTACATTTAAAAAAACAATTTTAAAGTATTCCAATTGATTGTTTTTATAAATAACTTGATACCAGGGTACATCAAATGGTGACGCAATGGACGAGTCTATGGCCAATTTGGATAATGAAGATGATATTGACAATCTACAATTAGCCTGGGAAATGCTTGGTAAGTTACAAATATTATTATTACTATAAAATACTTTCTGTATTTATGTATTTTTGAACAATTCTTTTTTTACGACACGTTTTAGGTTATCATTTTGACGCTATTTAACTTAGGGAATAAATAATTTAGAAAAAACCGGCATGAAACATGAACAGCTCGTTTATTATATAAGATTGTTTCCAGATCTATCTCGTAGTATCCTGAAGCGCCGTGCGGAGGGTGGGGGTGGTGACGTCACGCGCCGGCTGCTGGCCGACGTGCACCTCGCGCTGGGGGAGGTCGCCCTTGAAAGTGAGACTTACGACAAAGCTGTCATTGATATGAGTAAGTATGCAATACAACTGTTTAAAAACAATGAAATTCTCAAGAATTACTTGAGAATTGAAGAATTGCTCGACTAACGGCCGAATACTGAATCATTGAATTATGTAACAGTGTTTTGAATAATACAGAGATGAGTTTAAACTCCAAATTACTTACTAAATTGATGTATATCAGATTGTACGGCGAATTCGTTTCAGTATTTGACTCTACGTTAGCATGCTTGAAAATAATTACGTAAAATTAAAAGGTCTTCAAATATAAAAAATCGATTAATAATGCATTTGAAGCTAGCCAGGGCAAGTATTGACCGAAACGGGCGTTGTAGATATCGATAGAATACTGGTATTGCGGTTTGCAACTAAAAAAAACGACATAAGATATTACATTATAGTGTATCTTTTTATTTTATTTTCCAGTGTGCTGTTTGGAAATCCAAAAGGAATTGCACAACAGTGATGATAGATGTATCGCAGAAACACACTATCAAATTGGTGAGTAGATAAAGCTAAACAGCATCAAAACTATACCATACAATGAATACTTCAAGCACCCTGCTTAAGGTGTCATTTAAATCTATACTAATATTATAAAGAAGAAAGATTTGGATTTTTGGATTTTTAAATATATTGAAATAACTCAAAAACTACTGGGCCATTTAAAAAAAAAATCTTTCAACACTAAAAAGCTATGGTAAAATTGAGTTATATAGTCTATATTTTTAAATTTTACGTGGATGGAGTCGCGAGAAACATTTAGTGTTAGATAAATATCTAATCAAGCAAATTATAGAAAAAAAACAGATCAACAATTTCCTTAATAAACCAAAAATGTGTGAAAACAGATCTTAAGTTTGTTACAGATGTAAAACATAATCTGGAAAAACAAATAGGTTACTAATTTTATTCTAACTCCGCGCCCGAGTCGCGGACAGCTGCTAATAAAAAAATATTTTAGACTACCTTTCGCCCGCAACTCCGCCCGCATGAAAAAAAAAAGTGTGCCTATGTGTTCTTCCAGACTATCTTCTACATGTATACCAAATTTAATCAAAATCCGTTCAGCTGTTAGACAAACTCTAACAAACATTCATATAAACTTTCTCATTTGTGATATTAGTATAAATACATTTTAAATATTAAATTTCCTTACAGGTCTCGCAAACTCGTTGGCATCAAACTTCGAAGACGCAGTAACACATTTTAAGAACGCATCAAACATTTTAGAATCCAGAATCAAAGCATTAGAGAATGCGAATCCAAAAGACGATGCTACTATTAAGAAATATAAATTAAACGATCCCTTCTATTCTATTGAAGCGGAGATCAAAGAATTAAAGGAACTTTTGCCTGAAATACAAGAGAAAATTCAAGATATGATGGATTATAAAGCCGAGGTAAGACCTTGTGATTGTCTAGAGGATACTAGGAATATGCTGAGAGGTTTAATGCTGAAAGAAAAGAATCATCAAATAGTTGCACAAATTTAAATATTTAGGAACTTTTTACATTCCGTTGTATGAGGAATTACTGTTTATTTTTTTTTAATGTGATTAATTGTAATGTTCCTATTAATCTTTCGGCAACTGTATTACATTCCATTGAGACTGGGGCGGAAAAGGGATTTTAATCGCAAACAAAATTGAACTTTTTGTTATTATAATAAGGTTTGATTTTACTTTTAATTTTCTGTGAGTACGCAACTTTATTGACCACAGATTATATAACACAATAATTTAAATTGAATTAATTTACCTACAATAAATCAACAATGTATGAAACACAAAGAATTAAACCTTATTTTAATTGCATAAAGTTCAATTTTATTTGTAACTAGCTGTTCCCATGCGGCTTCATCTGCGTGAAATTATAAAAACTTTATTCTATTGTTTACATTTGTCAAATTATCAATTGCAAATTTCAAAATGACATGACAAACCATGCCAATCTTGCTTCCTTGATGTTGGCAGCAACTTATGGTCTCTTTCCCACATTAGGGTTTTTAATCTAAAATATTTACCCCTTAAGTTTAATGGCGTGAAAATATACAGCCTAAAGCGTGACGTAAGTGTAGGGCTTTTTATTAAAAAAAGAATTATTCAAAAATATGCTGTAATTGCTGACATCTTAAGCAACAAAGAAGTGTGTGTTTACGCTTTATTATATTAGTATAGATAAAAATCTGATCTGTCCCGGTCTTGAATCATTATTGACAGTGATTAAATTGTGATAATTGGCAAGTAATTAGTTGTAAAATTTCTGATAAACTCGATCAGTATAAGAAAAAGACTGAAAAGCCTATATGCTAAGAAAAACTAACTTACACTTTAGTGGCTTATTACGAATTCAGTATTCACTATTCTATTGTTAATTGTAGTTTGTATGTGCCTTTTTTACATTTTTTTTATTAATTAATAGGGAATTGCCCTAATTTTTTTAAATTGTTGATTTCGATTATAATATAAGTACTTGTGACTGCCTTATGAATCTCAATCAGCATTTAAAATATTCTTAATGTAAATTGCTTTAGTTTGTAAGTTTTTGACCCTAGTGATATACCACAAGGCCATTTTTGTATTGCATTTATTTTTTCTATATTAAAATTATACAAAATTATAACTGTGTATTATTTAATACCCAATACAATAATGACCATGTGGTTTTTACATGGATGCTTATTTATGACTTAAGTTAACTGAAGTTTTTACTTAAATTAACTTAAAACTAATTTTGATTAAAGCTGTTTTGAGTTAAGATATTCATTCTACATTGTTTCAATAACATATAGGCAAAAATAAGCTGGTTTTAAAACTATAAATACTAGTTGTCGCCCGCGACTCCGTCCGCGTGGAATAAATAAAATACAAAATTGAGTAGCCTATGTGTTCTTCCAGACTATCCTCTACATCTATGCCAAATTTCATCCAGATCCATTCAGCCGTTTAGGCTACAAACTCTAACAAACATCCATCCATCCATCCATCCATCTAAACTTTCGCATTTATAATATTAGTATGAATATGATGAATCCTGTATCCGTATACTTTACACCATGTAATTGCTTTTTTTAATAATAAAAAATTACCAATTAAATAAAAAATGACGTAACAAACTATACATAAAGGTTTAGTGACAGATTTACTCTTACGTTAACATCAGACACGAACTTCAATGAAATCCCTCTTTTTAATTATTTTAAACTAACTGTTGCTCCAGACTTCATCCGACGTAAAATTAAAAATATATCCTATATTACTCAGCGATAACGTAGCTTTCTAATGGTAAAAGAATTAATGAAATCGGCCCAGTAGTTTTTGAGTTATTTCAATACATAAAAAAAGCGAATGTTTTTTTAATTGTGATTATAAAAAGATCACGATCCTACAATCGATACTTTATTTTCAGACAATAAAACGTGTCCGTGAGACATTATGCCCGGAGAATGGTGAGGGTTCAGGGGAGCCGAGTGTTGCTAGTTCCACCTCCTCCGAACCTAAACCTAAACCTGCAGCATCGGATATCTCACATCTCATCAAGAGGAAGAGGAAGGCCAGTGACAGTGAGGCAGATTCTGCCTCGAAAAGAGTTAATACGTGATGTGTGTTTAGTGTTGACAAGCCTTCTAATAAAGTTAAGAATAAAAGGTAAGTTTGCTATTTTATAAGTTAAATCTATTTCAAATCTAAGGGTATTCTGTTTTAGTACTAAATTACGTTATTTGAAATCAAATATGTTGGAACTGACTTCGGAAAAATTGTAATATCTATTTTGCGTAATTTTAATGCTTTTTAAACTTAATCAAAAATAAAATCAAAATTTGTAACTTGTAGAAATATACTTAAATATGCTACAAATGTTAATTATTTGATTAAATGAAGAGATATATTTCTTGGGACTTAATTTTGTGCTTTTTATAGGTCTTGTTTCTTTATTTTATTCCATTTATGGGGTAGAAGTATCTCTTACTATATAGGGGTTTTCAGTTAATATCCAATAATATTTTAAGTACAATAATTAAAAAGAAATTTATATGGGAAATTACAAAAATTATGTTTTTGTTACAAGTATGGAAAAAACCTTATTTTATGTTCTGTAATATTAAAAACTATAGTAACCTTTCGTCAATGTAATTAGATTGTTTGTGAAATACTTATAGTGCAGTTAAATCTGTTGTTGACAATTTTATTATCTGTTCAAAGTCAATAGATGGATCTTTAATAGTAGTTTCCCTAATTATTGAATTGGTTGACTGATTGGCCCATTATGAATAATTATTCCCATTGAATTATTCAATCAGTGGGCCGATCAGCCAAATGTGAGACATCCACTGTAATTGATACCTTTGACATGTCTCTGACTGAAGTAGATTTGAAGTGATGTGCTTGAATCTATTCTACATTAGCATATTAATATAATTTAGTATTCATAAGTATAAATTAATGTTAATTATTATAATAAACCCATGGGTATGTTTGTATTTTTTTCTTTTACTTATTACTAACCACATCCATTTTTAATAACATTGATTTGAAAAACAGAATTTATATGAAAACGAAACCGGACTATGATATACTTTGTGGTATTTTAACAACTGATAAAGATAATCTTATTTGATAACTGAAAAGGTATTTTCTTTATCAATTTTATAAGTTTCGACACAGACGAGACTTGGGTGGATCGCTAGTTAGGTAAAAAATAAAACAAGCAACTGTATATGGTATTCGTGTATTTATACTTTGACTACTGCTTTGCCTTTGTTCTCGCCTGTAAGCATTCCAACAAACGCGTCAAAAACATTTTCAAAACCATCTGTTACATGTTCTGCTGCTTTCAATTGTCCGCTCTTTATCCAATCTACTATATGAGGTATCACTTCAGGCAGCCGATCATGAAATTCCGACACAACGAATCCTTGTATCTTAAGGGATTGAAAGATTATTGCTGGCTGTAAAATAGTTGCTTTAGGCAAACCCTCTTCATTGTAAGAGCTGATGCTACCACACACAGATACTCTTCCGTATTTGTTCATTTGATTAATAATAATGCTGCTTATTTCCCCACCAACATTATCGAAATAGCAATCCACACCTTCGGGAGCGGCTTCTTTCAGAGCTGTAGCGACGTTCACTGTCTTATAATTAAAAGCTTTGTCAAAACCAAGTTCTTTTTCCAACCATTTCACTTTGTCGTCGGAGCCAGCAAACCCTATTACTTTGCAACCTTTAATCTTGGCGATTTGACCTACGAGAGATCCGACAGCGCCCGCGGCGCCAGTTACCACAACTGTTTCACCGGATTTTGGTTTGCAGATATCTAGGAAACCAACATAAGCAGTAAGACCAATCAAACCCAAGGCACCCACACCTAAGGAAGGCGACAGACCTTTAAAATCTGGTAGAATGTTAAGATGGTCCAAGGGTCCAGCTTGCACTCCATCTTTAGCGATAAAATAGTCACACCAACCATTATGTGAGACAACTTTACTTCCAACAGGGTACTTGGGATCTTTACTTTCCTGTACAACTCCCACTTGTAATCCAAACTGATCATAAGGTACTTTCATTAACTTATTGTACGCACGTAGGTATGGGTCCACACCGATCCATTCTGTCTTGATGAGGATTTCACCATCTTGTAATGGCGGTAAATTATATTCTACTAGTTCGAAGTCTTTACGCTTCGGTACTCCTTTGAAATAGTTTTTAACGACGTATTTTCTTGCTTTCACCATTTTAGATCACCGGTGGAATCTTAACTGAAGATAAATATAGCACTTCACTTTTATATCACTTACTTACTTATCGGTTATCTCATTTGTTATTCAATAAAAGTGCATGTCATCGTCATACATGTTTTAAAATTATTCGAAAACACCCAGTGACTTACGAGAATAATGAAACTGACTGTGCATTCTTGGAAATTGTGAGTAACGCCATTTTCTGTAATTGTATAATTTGATGATATCTGGCTTAATACTCGTATATCTATAAGGTCGTGTGGATAGCGGTGTATTTCTCAAACAACATTCACTCTAAAATACGTTCTACAGCCAGTTGTATAAATGATGCACATCGGAGTTATCTCTAAAAGGCTGATAATAAAACTACTTTGGGAGAATTTGGTCATTTACTTGTTATTCTCTTATTCCTCGTTAAAATATCTAGGAGTGTAATATTGAAGATACGATTCCCTCATTGACTTTGAACTTTCAGAAGGATAGATAAATGTAGACTTTTATTCTTTTCTTCTAAAGTTCCAACGGACTTCGTTTTGATGTGAGAATATGTTAATTGACGTACATTATTTTGCAAAATAAAAACCACTAAAGTTAAGCACAATTAAACTTATTTTTTACTCGTATATTACCATTTCAGTTATTGGGGAAGTAAACAAAGACTAAATTATTATTTGTTTTATTTAAAAAAATATTACATTCCTGAAAAATATATTGACGTATATATACGTTTCTTATTACACTGTCTGTGTGGTTTTGTAAGATACGAAAAAAAAATTCATATGTTATGTTTAACTACAATAATTGATGGAAATTATAATTTATTTCGATATTACGGTTACTTGGTTAAGCCTTCACAACGGCTTTACCTGTGTTTTCACCGGCAAGCATTCCAATGAATGCATCAAAAATGTTATCAAAGCCTTCTGTTACATGCTCTCTTGCCTTTAATTGTCCGCTCTTGATCCAGTCTACAAGTTGAGTGAACCCTTCTTGCCACCTGCTGTACCATTCCCAGACTAAGAAGCCACGCACTGTGAGTTGCTGAAAGACTAACGCTGGCTGTAAGATTGTTGCTTTAGGCATATTTGACGCATCCTCATTGTATGAGCTGATGCTACCACATACAGCTACTCTTCCGTATTTGTTCATTTGATTGATAATAATACTGCTTATTTCCCCACCGACGTTATCGAAGTAGGAATCCACACCATTAGGAGCGGCTTCTTTCAGAGCTTTAGCGACGTCCACAGTTTTATAATTGAGAGCTTTGTCAAATCCAAGTTCTTTTTCCAACCATTCCACTTTGTCATCGGAGCCAGCAAAACCGATTACTTTGCATCCCTTAATCTTGGCGATTTGTCCCACAAGAGATCCCACAGCTCCTGCTGCTCCGGTTACTACAACTGTTTCACCGGCTTTTGGTTTGCAAATTTCAAGGAAACCGAAATAAGCAGTTGCTCCCGGCATCCCTACAGCACCCACTCCTAATGATGGCGAAAGACCTTTCAAATCTGGTAGAGCATAAACGTGGTCTACAGGACCGCTTGGGACTCCATCTTTAGCGATGGTATAATCGCACCAACCTTTGTGCGTTACGACTTTGGTACCAACAGGGAATTTGGGGTCCTTACTTTCCTGTACAAGTCCGACTTGGAATCCGAATTGATCATAAGGTACTTTATTCAATTTGTTGTAAGCACGTTGATACGGGTCCACACTGAGCCACTCAGTTTTAAGTAGGATCTCACCATCTTTTAACGGAGGAAGTTCATATTCTACTAATTCGAAGTCTTCCCGCTTGGGAACACCTTTGAAGCTGTTTTTCACTACGAATTTCCTTGCCTTCACCATGATTGGTCACCGATCGAAGTTCAACTGAAAATAGAATAAGCAATTTTAATGTTTAATAACTTGCCTACTAGATTGTCAATTGTCTTATCTCAAAATGAGTATCTTTTGCGATTTATAGATACATTGATTAGATATTTACTTACATGTAGTAAAATATACATTTTTAATCAGTACATTAGCAGATTGTGGTTAATTTTCCTTGTATATAAGACGATAATTACTATAAATGATGGAACCGAAACAATAGACCACCAAGAAAATCATACCCTTACTATTAGAATATTGGCGATTAAAATATTGTACGATAACATCAAAATAATAATTAAATAGTAACTTGGTGCAAGAATGATAATAAATCGGTTCGGGCATTAAGTAAACAAGTACACAGTTGCTTATGTACACTTATGTTAGGTGTGAGAATATATTAAGTAGTAAAAATCAAGTATAAAATTATTAATACTTTTAAAGACTACATTTTAAATTGTGTATAGAACTAAGACTTAAAGATACACATGTTAAATATTTGCTAATACTTACATTTATGTTCTATGTTTTCTTTGATTTTAAAGCAAAATACAACACGTCCGTCTGGCGTATAGTGTGGGGAGTAATGAAGAGACTAGTCATTGTCCAACAAGTTTTATTACATAATATCGTCATGCCAATTTGACCTTGTAGCTTCTAGACCTAATCGTGTTTCCAATGTCAAGGCAGCATTAAAACATATTGTTATCTCTGTTCTTTCAAACAGAATGAAAGAGATCGATGTTATGTTTTTGTATGTTTTTCGGCAGTGGAAATGGGTTTGCACAGAAACCGTAAACAAACATGAGGTGTATCATGTTTTGATAAAAATGTTTTTCGAATATTAATAATTACGTTATCGGTTAATAATATGCAACAATAATGTAGTCGATATGTATAAAGAATCGCGAAAATACACTTTGATTTTTTTGTTTTAAAATGCTTTCATTGACTATTTATGTAGGGTCAGAACATGTAATATTAATGCAGTCTATGTTATGAGTTTAGTTACCTAACTTACGAAATAATCAAGATATCAATTTCAATTATAAAGTAGTAGCTATGCTCGCGACTCCGTCCGCGTGGAGTTAAAAAAAACAAGAGTAAGTAGTCTATAGGTTCGTTCAGACTATGCCCTACATCTATGGCAAATTTAATCAAGAATCGTTTAGGCGGCAAACTCTTACAAACATAATATTAGTTAGACAAGCAAGGATGTCAAGTCTGGTGAGAGTTGCTGCTAAACCCTGTCGGACATACAAAATAGTATAAAAAGAGGGCGCTAGTGAGCTATCATAATTTAGTTCCACATATGTCCGCTGGATCAGGCAATCATGTGGCGTTTCGGTCTATACAAATGATATATTTGCCTGTATTTTATTGAACAAGAAGCGAGATGAAATCTTAGTAATGGAATATTTTTTGTCACGAAATCGCGAAAAAAATTGACAATTCATTATGTTAAATTATTGAAAAACATGCAAATTGCTACCTATCTTCTCAGACTACGTGGAAGACAATCAATTAGTACTATTATGTCTAAATAATATTGTAGCACAGTACTGTATAAGTAAATAGTAAACATGATGTTTATTCAATGACAAGGCAAAACAACATTTATTTCGGTTTTAGAATACAAATATTTTGTAACTAAAGATTTTATAAAATTTTAACTATTATCTAATAAGTTTAAATCCATATCCATCAATAGATTAATATCCAGGAGGAAAACTCAGGACTAACACGTAAAAAGATATAGCGAACCTTCTTTTTAAAGTCGGCTAAACAAGATGCATTATGGAAAATGTTCCTAGTCATAATAACGTATGAAATTTTATTGGACCACTTATTTAACTATAACACACCGTAAATTGTAAAACTGGAGAAACGCCATTTAAGTTAATGTAAGGCAAAAATGTACGAGTACAGTCTCGGCTACACTTACGTAATAATCAAACTAAAATCACATGGAGCAAACGCCCGCTCTAAGAAATTTTGAAATCATGTTAACGAGAAAAGTAAACAAGCACAAAATTATCAAGTTTATTTATAAAAACATCATTTTGTGACTTTTGTCGTAAGTTTTTTTTTGTTTTGGCGTAATCGGATTAAATTTTTATAGGAATGTGACATTGTACATATTAAAGTAGTCTACAAAATACGGATTATTTACGTCTTTATCAAATAAATAAGAGCAATGTCTCCTAAATTAGCAAGTATGTGAACTTATTAGACTAAACCCTCTAGACCAGGGATGGCGAACCTTTTCGTATCAACATGCCATTTTCCGAAAAAATGTTTAATGCGCTTATAGACGTGCCATCAAATAATTTCCATTTTGTGATTATTATGTACATTCTGTAGCGTATGAAATCAACTCTTGTTCGCTCCTCACAAAATATCTACTTTATTTTCGTAGTGCCTAATGAATTTTGTCATCAGTAGTGGGCCCAACATTTTTCACAAAGGTTCACAGTGTCACAGTGGGGAGAATTGGAACTATTATAATAATAAAGCAAAAGCTATAATTACCAAAAGACCTATCCATATGTACAGATCAGTGTCTGCATCTCTTACATTGACATTTCCGACTTGATATAATGACATTTGTCATTTTTAAATGTAACGCCATCAAACTTAACATTTTGATCATTAGAAATTACAAAATACAAAATTACGGCTGTTTGAAAGATGGCCAGTGGTGACTCACCTTGTCCTCAATACATGACTTATTCAAAATCTAGGGTTCCGTTATTGGGTGCCCTCATTGATTACGTGGATACTAGTATACAATATTTATGGACAAAATCTTTTGTTGCAGCTGAGCAAATGCACGTACAGACATCTAAATCTACTTTATCAATCTCCTTCCTGACTTTCGTATGCTTAGTGCTAGGTTTGCTTGCGAACGTCAAGATGGAAGTTGTGACTATTGACGAAACAACTTTGGAACACGATCTCCATATTATTCTATTGAGTGAGGAATATAAATTGTACGTAGATGAAATCGATGTATCGAGTAAGTATATACACTTTCCCAAATCAAGACTTGACTTTAATATCAATGTGCTTTGTAATGATCCGAAAAAAAAACTTCCAATTAAATTGTAATGGACGTATTGTGTGACATTTGATTACTAAGTTTAGGTCATGATTTGATAAACTGTATTTAATCAAATGTTACATTAAAAAGTCTTAAATTTGTCACTTCGTATATTCACAGAAATATTATGCTGTATTGAAGCTTCTGACACTTTATTAGTATTGATATCCTGCTTCTTAATATGCAATTCTGGATTTGCGGTAAATATAATGATATAAATATTAATTAATTTTTGATAGTTTAGCGCACTTCACGGTATTATATTCTAACAACAGCCTTGCCCACGTTTTCTCCTGCTAACATCCCAACGAAGGCATCAAATATGTTATCAAAACCTATCGTTACATGTTCTTTTACTTTGAGTTGTCCAGTTTTTATCCAATTAATAATAACTGGTAAAGCTTCATGCCATCTATCTGCAAACCTCGAAACATTAAAACCTTCAAGTTGGATCTGTTTACTGGCTATATATGGTTGTACAATTGATGCTTTTGGCATCTTATCTGAATTATCATTGTATGAACTTATGCTGCCGCAGCAAGCAACTCGTCCAAAACTATTCATTTCCTTAATAATTACACTGCTTATTTCTCCACCAACATTATCGAAATAACAATCAACACCATCAGGGGCTGCGTCTTTTAAGACCTCAGAAATATCTACGGTTTTATAATTAATAGCAAAATCAAAACCGAGTTCGTCTTCTAAAATTCGTACTTTAATATCCGAGCCAGTGAAACCAATTACTCGGTGTCCTTGAATTTTAGCGATTTGTCCCACCAAAGACCCTACAGCACCAGCAGCGCCTGTTACGACCACAGTTTCTCCACACTTTGGTTTGCAAATATCCTGGAGTCCAAAATAAGCAGTCGCACCCGGTCTACCGAGAACACCAATTCCATAAGACGTAGGCAGTGCTTCAAAATCTGGTAGTTTATAAGTTCTGAGTGGTTCCTCTTCGTTCATATCTACTATACCGTAATCACACCAACCGATATGAGATAAAATTTTAGTACCAACCGGATATTTGCTGTGGTTGCTTTCAATAACTTGCCCGATTTGTGATGAAAATTGATCGAATGGTGGGCAATACATTGCATTGCGAGCGCGTAAGTATGGATCTACGCTGATCCATTCAGTTTTAACTAAAACCTCACCGAGTTTCAAAGCTGGCAGTACAAATTCTACTATTTCAAAATCATCCCGCTTAGGTACACCTTCAAAATGTTTCTTTACTATGTACTTTCGTGCTTTTAGCATTTCTTTTGAATTCCAAAATTGCACTGCGAATTGTATAAAGAATTAAATAACAATGAACCATTTATAAATGATAACAACTGCTGATATTTACTTTATTATGTATCTATATCAATGAATTAAAATAATTGCATTTGCGATAAACGCAAAATTATTACTTAAATTATGTGTTTTTACGCAATTTTATATTTAATTAACTATTGAATGTACCTAATGGATAAGAATACAGATTTTTGATCAAGTGACTGAGGGTTCAAGGAACAAGAAATTAAAAAAAGTAAAATTAACAAAAATCTGCTAATATTGAAATAACAAAATATCTTAGTAATACAATAAATGCGGAAGTTTGGGTGGATGGATATTTGTTACCACGTAACTTCAGAACAACTAAATGGATCTCCTCGAAAGACGTAGAACATAGTCTGGAAGAACACACACCACTACGTTAGATTACTAAGTTTTTTTTTGATTCCGCTTAGACGGAATCTGGGTCGACAGGTAGTTTATTAATATGTTACTTGATAGGAAATATAAATAAAAGTATGTCTATCATCCATCTTGATGTTACCATTGTTACAATTACCTCAGCGGAATTGTTACTTAATAATTCAACATTTTGTCAGCTACCTTAAATGACTTCACTTCATAGTCTATGAGTGATTTTACGGACGTAAATTACCAGATATGAAAATCGAAGGCGATAATAATCTTGATACCAATACGTTACCCATTTCAAATATTGTGCAATAGTTTGTAGACTACGATATAGGCTTCGCCTAGGGGAGCTGGTCAGCTGCCCCTCCCTTCCATACAAAATGACAAAACGTATTGATAAGCAACCCCTTTTGAAATTTTACTACTAGCCTCTTAACCATCGGCTACCTATCACCTCCCTTAGTCGTCGGCTAGCCTTCCTTGATCGTCGGCTAGCATCGCCCTTGGGAGACAATATATTTATAACGCTAAATTAATAAGGATTAGGATGTTTTCTTCGTAGTATACCATATTATATCAAGACACATAGTTTATGTTGACATTTTCATGTTTATGCACCTAGCAATGCGCTCTTCATTACTCGTTTCAAGTTTTTTTTTTATTCTTCACGTGCTCTGCATCAGGCTATGCTAGAGGCCACGTTCTATCGAGTTTCCACATGCTTAACTTTCTCCAGCGTCATCCTACTTGCGAGTATATGTATCTACCCTGGATGGGAGTGACATTGCGCGGACTAGCGTTGCGTCAGCTGCCGACATGCGCGGCCCTGCTGTACACGATGTACGTCGCTAACGAAGACATCAACACGTTGTTTCTGACGTCATTCGCCTTATTATTCAGTAAGTGTAACGGGGAGCGTAAGATTTTTTTTACGCTCTGGCTTTATAAGGAATATTCGTGAGAACGTTTTCGTAACATCATCGTCAAAATTTGAATAAGGTGTGTACAGACCTACCTGATGTAAACTCAACTAACCAATCGATATTTTACAAATATTCTCGATGACGTTACAAATAGGTTCTCGTAACTGTCACATAAATATACGTGGTAGGCCCTCACATGGCTATCATTTTCTTTGAAAACTAGGGACAACATATGTTTTGACGCAAGATCTACAGCAGTGGAACTAGACTATCAATGGGAAACGGAATGAGAAAAACTCAGCACAGATAAAATTTACGATTTTTTTCTTTGTACAGGACCTTAACTAGTTAAAAAAACCATTTAAACAGTTACAGAGTTACGTTTGTGGTTGGAGGTCGTAAGGTTGGTATGTCTTAGATGGGAAGCAAATGAACAAGTGAAAATATGCGGCTTGGAGCAAGAAGTCAAGACTCTTTGGAGCAATGAAGAGGTGCCCAGCATTGAAGTGTCTAATTTTGTTTATTGAACCTTGTGAAAAGTGAAATAGTGGGAAAATGTTAGATGTGATGACTTCTAAAACGTGTTTTTGCTTTGTAAATTGTGAATCGTAGATCCTTAGTTATGTTTAAAAAATACAGAAATGAAAATAATCGTTATTGTGTCTAAAAAATATAAGTAAATAACACTTCCCAAGGTGGCTTGATTACATCTTTCAATTCAAACCGAATATTTCTTAGAATCAAATATTGACGACATTTAACCTCTTCTTCATCAACTCATCAACTTCCCTTTATCCCTTACGGAGGGTCGCCACAGTATGTGCTGCTAATCCATACATTTTTATCGGCCGTCATATCGAAATCCACTCCTTTAAGCATATCCTCTTTCACACAATCCATCCATACTTTCTTCGGTCTTCCTCTTCATTTGTATCCACCCACAATAATTCTTAACACTTTCTGGTTTATGTCCCCATCATCTCGTCGCATAACATGTCCATACCACGCTAACCTCTTGCTTCTCAATTTCTCCACCACTGGCGCTACTTTCAAACTTCCTCTAATATACACATTCTTAACTTTATCCTTTCTTGTCACACCACCATCCATCTTAACATATGCATCTCAGCCACATTTAATCACTTCTTACCTTCACATATTTATTCGCGAATTAAATTGTACATAATTATGGAAAAAACGTAGTCTTTTGAATATTATAGAAATAGTTTTATTTTTGTAATAAAAGACAAACTTTTTCGCTAATAAAATATATTTATGTAAAACTATTAGGAACTCGTTAAGCGTATAAATAATACTTTCCTATAATAATATTACCACTAAAAATACTCGTATATTAAAAAAGAAATATACTTACTCTAAACATAATAATCATATGAAACAACTATCGCATTTACACAAAACCTAAAGCAGTTGTATAATACATCAATTTCAAAATTTAATATCCGAGGCTTTAACATTAAAATTCCTAACCAGAATTTACACAGAGTTCATTAATTAATGTTTGATTAGGTTTTGAGAATTAATATCACCACACCGAACATTTATGTTTAGGATTCATAGGTGAGCCGGGTGGGCAATTGAATTCATTGGCGAAGTCTTGAGAGTTGGATAACGTGCCGATGACGCGGAATCTGCCAGGGGAGTGGACAGCTGTCTTCAATTTATTTCGCATTGCTTCAGGTCGCATCGCCCCGCACCAAACCTGTAGATGTCATTTTCATCTCATTCATTTTCTTTTTAAAAACAAAGAACACAAGTATTTTAGCAATTAAAATCTACGGTATTTTCAAATTATTTATAGATGGCGGTAATACCTGAGCAAAATTAAGGAAAAATAATTGCGTGTGCGTGTGATTGAGGCCGGGTAATGTCTCGTTTTCTGAACCATGTGTGTTCAGCCACTTCAGGTATGCGTGGAATGCCTGCTTCACACCACCGTTGTCTGCTATATTTTCACCCTGAAAAAATAAAGTACGTAATACACAATCTGCATTGACTTTGACGAGTGAGGGTTTGAAGTCTTATACTTTAATTTTTTATGTAACATAGAGATTTGTCTTTTGGACTTGGGAGATTATTGTGTGAAGTGTCATACTTCCCTTAAGTTTTTTATTTCAATTATTAATTTCCCATGTTCTATGTTAAGAATCGCCACCAAAAATAGGAGAACTGGTTACTTAATGTCTCATCTACATGACTGACCTGTGTATTAACGCCATCAAGTTTCATGTTGACCTCAGGAACCACGTATCTTCCGTACTGGTCAATAAGACATTGAGCACGGCGATGGAAAGCCTCGATGGCAGGGTCCGACCACCAGCGGTGTAGATTACCTTCGCAGTCGAACAGACGGCCCTTGTCGTCAAATCCATGGGTGATCTCGTGACCTGGAATGATTTGTCTGATGTCAATTATAGTTAATTCTGTGATTAATTAATTTGCTAAATAGGATTGGGCTAGCTTTAATATTGCACCCTAACTTAGGGTAGACTCCGAGCCCCTAAGTGGGGACGTATAGTGAGCTGGTGGTGGTGGAGCTGGTGATGATGAGCTTTAGTGTTAGATTAAAAATGAAGTAAAATTGACATGAACCTATAACAACACCAATGCCGCCGTAGTTGAGGGAGCGTGGAAAATGACGGTGATAGAAAGGCGGCTGTAAAATACCAGCTGGGAACATTATTTGGTTCTTATTTCGGCTGTAGTAGGCGTTCACGACTGCTGGCGCTGTATTCCATAAGGATTTGTTTACTGGCTGCCCAATACTGCAATTAAAAACATTCATATTTATTCAACTTCCAGAAAAATCTATCGCTATCTCTGATTTTACTGAAAGAATGAGTGGAATAGCAATATGTTTTCATATAGGTTTTTCGGCAGCGGAAACCAAGGGTTACTGTTATCTAATAAACACAAAGTTTAACTTTTTACCGCTGTCAATAACAACCCTTACCGTGATTGTTCCATCTTTGTCAAATGCTGTAATATATTTAGAATATTCTCGAAATATTTGTCAGGATGAATCTTAACTTCTTTGTATCTTTCATTCAATTCTTGTGTATTTAAAATGAAATCTGGATATCCGATTCTAAGCATCATAGAGTCGACTTTATGTCCGGCTAGTTTTTTAGTGCCGGAATCTATCCAATCCGTCATATTGAGTATTTCTCTAAAAGATTGCTGTATCTCTCTAGTCATTGTGAGTGTATCGTTCTTGCTCATCTCGTCGAAATATTTCCGAACGAACATCGATCCTAAAGCCATACCCATATTAGAGTTCACTTGGGATATACAGTTCTTCCACCTCGGTGGTGCTTCTTCTCGACCAAAGAGGATGTAGTAGAATCTAAAATATATTAATAATTGTTTTAATTTATTACATGTGTGAAAGATAATGGTATGAGTCTGTTAAAGTTTAATTGAAATACTAAGTCATGTAAGTAAACTAGCAGGGCCGGTTAGTGGCACTGAAAGTGTGAAAATTTGCATAAATAAACTTGTGATGCATTTTCATATTTACACAAATACTTACGAAGTATATTAAAAAAAGATTATCAGTGTAATTGCTTACCGATTTAGGCTTTTAACAAAAACATTATTAAACCCAATTAAGCGCCAACGATAAAATAAAAATAATGATAAAATTCTTACTGTTGTTTTGCAGTTTGGAATCGATCATCGAGGTTATTGACACGATGTCTTACAAATCGCCATAAAAGATAATTAGCTAACGTGTCTGCATCCGTCTCTTGTATTAATTTTACAAGATGCTAAAATAATTGATTATTTTAGTTCAGTCTTAGAGCGGGCGCACAACTTTGACTAAACTATCGCACAACTGTAGTGCCATAGTCGATTGTCGATTGTTTCGGAGCCCATTTAACTATTTAGTTGCACTACTAAAAATCGAGTATTGTGCGCACCTCCATATAAACTCATAGGAATCAAAGCGCCACCGAACAGTTGTGCGATAGTTGAGTCAAAGGTGTGCGCGCTCTTATACGTATTTTCAAACTCACTGAATGTCGCAAAATTAGCAACGTAGCTCAAAATGATTTTTCTTAAACTTACCAAAACGTACGTATGTGCAAATAGTACAATCGTTTCATTTTTATGTATTGTTTTGTTCA
Source organism: Papilio memnon (assembly GCA_003118335.3). Taxonomy (NCBI): domain Eukaryota; kingdom Metazoa; phylum Arthropoda; class Insecta; order Lepidoptera; family Papilionidae; genus Papilio; species Papilio memnon. The sequence continues at coordinate 2,217,410 of LD688945.1, forward strand.
TTACAATGCACAAGTACTTAATCCAATCCACTTCTGGCACAAGCTTTATAAGTTTGGAAATTGGCATTCGTTTGTAAATTTCTGATACGTTCCGCCTGTCTTCTGGTGCTGATGTTATTCTAGCGAGGCTGAAATTAAGGATAAATATATTCAGTAACATTTGGAGAGATTTTTACGTAAAATATGTATAAAATGTTTAATAATTAAGACAAGATTTCAGTGATTATCAGTAGGAGCTTTTATTAACGGTTCTAAGAATATGCATACCATAAAATAAATTCTTACTTACCTAATTTCAAAAGAAATAAGTTTATCGGCGCTTACTCTAACATGATCGGGATCTCCTCCGAGAAGTTTGGCAATCGTTACCAGGTAAGTTTTATAAGCATCCAAGTATACTTTATTTGATTCTTGCAAAAAATAGTCTCTTGTAGGCAGACCTATATTCGTAATAGAAGTTAGTTAGAATCATTATCGATAAAACATGCAATTAAATTTGTTTTCTTACCTAAACTTGTTTGATCAAATTGTATGACAAATTCATCTGAATTCTTTATATCTGGTCCGACCCATTCTGATATTAAAATGTCATTATTATAAACTCGCAGTTTCGCCATCAGTTCTAACCAATCGAAAGTACTGCTGTTCCATTGCTGGTTCAATATCGGCCAACCACCGAGCAGGTTTAGTAAATCCAGCAACGGTTGATGACCACGTTTCTCCAGAATCTCATGATTCATGCAGGATGCAAACAAGAATCTCGATTTTAATGCCGCATCGCCGTTCGCGGGATCGGGTTTTGTTAATGTTGCATCCCGCGTTAACTTAACTGGCTTTCCATGGTTATGTTTCTTTTTCACTCTTGTATAATACATCTGTAGTTTTCTACCTACGTGAGTTTTCTTAGTACTTTCTTGTGTAGACCGTTTTCTTTTATCAAATTTGTGTTGCGTGTATTTCTTTGATTTTTGTTTATCTACCTTAGATACAATATTGTTTAATAGATTGTCATGCGCTCCATATTTAGTTTTCCTACCAACTCCAGTTATCTGTTTAGGCTTTTGGTCCAAGTATCGACGGATACGACTAATAATATCCAAAACTTGATAAGGTTCAATCAATTTCTTTATTTTTTTACTAGTAGCACATTCACTAATGATTTTATCGTGTCCTTTAAAAAACTTTCCTCTTCTCGGTATATTAAACAGTGTATTTTGTTTATCTGAGCATTTATTTGGATTTGGTTGAGTCAAAAAGTTCTCAGTAAGGTCTAAATGTTCTCCTGGATATGAACTTTGAAGATTTTCGCAACTCTTAAATTCTAGTAGATCTTTAAGAACTGTATCTAAATTTTCTCTTAGCATTTCAAATGTATCGTATCTAAAAATAAAACTAATTATAATTTACATATAATGAAACATTTCTAAGCAAATAGTAACATAATAAAGACGAAGCATTTATACAAATGCGAATAACTATGAATGTAACGAGAGCGACGAACTAGGATCGCGTAAAGGCTAATCCCGAAACATATAGATTAGGCTTTGACAGAATAGGATCTGATGATGTTAATGATTATATTAATACTAGCGGTTCGTGTGCGGCTTCATCCGCGTGAAATTATAAAAACTTTATTTTATTGTTTACATTTGTCAAATTATCAATTGCAAATATCAAAATGACATGACATGATGACAAACCATGGCAATCTTGCTTCCTTGATGTTGGAATATAATAGCCTAAAGCGTGACGTAAGTGTAGGGCTTTTTATTAAAAAAAGATTTTTTCAAAAATATGTTGTAATTGCTGACATCTTAGGCAACAAAGAAGAGTGTGTTTATGCTTTATTATATTAGTATAGAAGTATAGATTATGAATGATATAAACAATATCTTCATCTTACCCCGCTTTGTCGGCTGGTATCGGATTCAGAGACGCCCAATTACCACAAGCGTATTGATAGAAATCCTGACATGGGTCCGCTTCAGCGTCCATATATCGTTTCATTATAATCGCTTGTGTTTTTCTTATTGTTAACCGATCACCTTCACCTTTCCAGAAGGCATGAATACCTCACACAAAAAAAACTTATGCTAATTTTAATTTTAAGTAAGCAATTAATATAAGCATTTATATTAATTTAAGAATGTCTAAATAGATGAAGCAATTGATTTTGATCAAAATAATAAAGAAAAGCAGAAGACCAGATACTGGGAAAGGTAAAGCAGTAGATTAATAAAGGATAATGATGATGTACTGACAGATTTGATGACGCTGGATTATATCAAAAAGATTAGAAAGGCACGAAATCCGGAAAGCAAGGTTAAAGTAAAGCATTAAAAGCTAGGTACCCGTATGGGATTTAGAAGGCTTGTATAAATGCGCAGAAGAACCCATTTCACCTTCTTCTAACTCTGGCTGCCTCCTCACTTGCTCCACCACGTCATCTAATGGTCCTCTGTCTACATACTGCTCTTGAAATATCGCACTGAACACAAACAATCAGATTATCAGAGTAGAAAAGACCAAATAGTAATCTAAATTAAAAAGATTTACTTTTTTTCATGATTCTTGCTGATATCTGCATTTTGAAGCTCAACATCTTCACTGTAGTCGTCGATGTAATCATCATAGTATTCATCTCCTGCGCTGCTTTGTGTTGTATGACTCTGTCTACTGAAATAAATAAATGTGTTTCTAGAAACATACTATTCGTTATGTATAGCCTAACCAAGAGTATAAAAATTCTCGTTTAATGGCGCTTCAATCCGCTTTTTATTATATCAGATTCTATTGTAGGTAAAGCAATTGGTTTCATATTTTCCGCAATATGGTTAGATTTTTTATATTCCTGGTGTACCACTCCCAATGTAACAGTTAAAAAGTTTTTTACTTACTCATAGTCCTTAGAAGTAAAATGACTTTTACGCTTAACACGATTCGGTGTATCGTATTGATTGTCCACAATCCCCCAAATGAAACTATCACTTGTCACATTACCATTGTAAACATCTCTTTTAGATATCCTCTGAGCTAACATTATCTCTTCTTCGGGCAAAAAAGATGTCCTAAAACCTTCAAACACATCTCTCTCATCCGGATCTATACCTTCTAGTTTCGTATAAGTCGCCGGTATGTTTTTAACTAAAAACTGATCAGAAGGATCCTCTAATGAATCGATTGGAGTTTTTATAATCAAGTATACGATAGCTAAAAGTGTAACAAAAGATAGTATACAAATAAAACGACAGAAATCAGCACTTTTCGGCCTTACTGAAACCTGAAATTGGTTTTGTGTGCCGACCCGCGTCATGGCAGCTGCCTACTGACAAAATGACAGCATCACGTCAATGTATTCGTAACTAGAACGTCGGCCAGTTCAAACTGACCATGGAGTACTTTAACAAAATAATTGCCTTTGTACATTTGACCCTGGAAACGAATTGAAAAGAACAGCATACTCGTATACATTGAATAAGGAATTTTTAACGAAATCGATACACCTCGTCCCAAAAAGGTCATTGGCATGGCTTTAAGATTAAAGCTGGCTGATGTACATTAGTAAAATGTTAATTTTGACAATTTGACATTAATGCGGCAAAGAATCAGAAAAATTAATAACCTTTAGTATAAAAATCTTTCACGACTTGGAAGTTTTAAGTGAACAAATGAAATGGCATTCGTAGAAGTAGTTTCAAAGATCAATGCAATCAATGAATCTATCTTAGACGACATGTGCTGTGGTACGTTTCAACAAATTATTACACTAAACATTTTGCTAACAACCTGCTACTGATTTGGACTTCAAATTGTTAAAAACGTAAAGGTTTTGTGATCATCTTAAGCCTATCACAAGGGCCCTTGAGACGACCTGTAGGCTACTTTCAAAAGCTGGTTATAATTACTAAACTGAACGAATATAACTGGTGTGACAAGCATTTAACTCAACACCTTCATATGATTATATAAGTTTTAGTTACATTTCGATTGCTTATTGATCAGTTGTCTAAACAACTTTAATAATACGACACAAAACCGCAAGTATATCTTGACCTCAACAGTGACAAGTGCACAGGATGTAGACATTTTATTTATTTAGTCCTTACACCTCAAATCAGGTAACAAAAGACGGATTTAGGTCCGACATTCTAAAGGTAACTGGTATAACGGCGAGCATTTTGCAGCAAATTGTTGCATTAAACACGTGTATCATTCCAGAGTGCATTTACGAGGATAATGAAGAGTTTAGTAATCATTTAGAAGTGACTAAGAGTTGGTTTGAAAGAATTTCATCCGCTAACAAGAAGCTATATTTATTGGCTCTTTTAGAAGACGTGCGGAGCGCATGGACATTATCTTTATTATTGAAGTCGATATGGAATAGTCGACCTAAAGATTCTGTATTTTCTATAAGCAGGTATAACTAGGTTACAATACATTCTTCGTCTAGAATAAGTTATTCGCTTTTGAATAATGAATTACGGATCAACATTAGGGTTGTCACTTTCTTTTTTATTGAATCACATTAGTCTTAGAATCAATTGGTGAGTTAATGATTATGTTTCGTAGACGTAAAGTACTGAGCTGCTACGACCAGGCACCATTCGATCACAACAGAACTGCTCTGCCTGTGTCCATTCTAACACAAGTTATGACGGACGATAGAAGATGGTTTATTTCGTTAGAACCAGTAAGTATTCTTTTAAATTATCCTTGAATCCTGAATATTTTTTAGTTGTTACCAATGTTTGGTTTGCCTGACTACTCCTTGATACTTGTGTCAGCTGTTTTATAACATTATTTTTTCAAAGGAAGCTCAAGCGCTGGTGTTACTTGAACTGGTATCAGTAGCAGGCGGGCCCGTGTTATGGCAGGTGTTTGCTCGTGCGCAGAAGATCTACGATCGTTATAGAGAATATGAGATTGATAACCTGAAGGAATCTATGGTTGTAGCTGAATCAGTACAACATGGCAAGACATCGCAGCTTGGGGACATGGCTCATCATTTGGTCTGATGTTTTTAGTTAACAAATGGTGTCAAATTCTAAATGAATCTTATTTATTTTAATATTTAATGTTACAAATGCAAAAGTTTAGATGGATGGATGGATGGATGTTTCGGATCTCGGTGAAATTTGGCGTAGACGTAGAGAATACTCTAGAAGAACACATAGGCTACACACTTTTTAATTCCACGCGGTCGGAGTCGCGGGCGAAAGCTAGTATTTTAATAAATGCAAGATTGAAATATATATTTTTTTTAATTAAGTGATAATGGAAATGATTTGGATGATTTTACTTTTGGATGTGTACTTAGCTTGTATGAGAATTAAAAAAAATATATTGATATCTACCGCAGAAAAAAGATACGCTACGTCGCAAACCCGGTGATTCACTTGGTGCGATTAAAGAAGTGACTACTGGTGATGGGTCCAGCTTAAGTAGGGCGCAAAAAAAGGTAACACTGAATCAATTACTTCGTCAATAACATTAAAAAAGTTAAAACAGTTGACACTCAAATACAAAAATTATTTTAGAATCTATATCTATACTAATATAATAAAGCGTAAACACACACTTTGTTGCCTAAGATGTCAGCAATTACAGCATGTTTTTGAATAATTCTTTTTTTAATAAAAAGCCCTACACTTACATTACGCTTTAGGCTATATATTTTCACGCCATTAAACTTTGGGGGTAAATATTTTGGATAAAAACCCTAATGTAGAAAAGAGACCATAAGTTGCTGCCAACATCAAGGAAGCATGATTGTCATGGTTTGTCATCATATCATTTCACTTTGACATTTTCAATTGATAATGTAAACAATAAAATTAGATATTTTCATGCGGATGAAACCGCACAGGAACAGCTAGTACCTTATAAACTAAAAGCAATACTCAATCAATAGAAAGTTACCACATTAATTCAATCTCGATAGACATGCAAATTGAGTGTAATAATACGTTTTGTACTGCTTCACAATAAATCCCTTTAGTGATCGTATTGTCACGTAAAATGAAAGTGGCACGCTAAGTCAACGTCTGCTTGCTGACGTTTGTAGTGACGCGCTGTCTATTCTACTTACTGTAATTGTAATTGACTTGAGAACTTCCTATAACACAGTTATTGAACGTTGAAGAAAGTTGTTAACCCTTAAATGCACTTTGTATCCAAAAGTTTACAAACAAAAGTATAGTTTTTATCGAAACCAAGATTTTTTAAATTATTTTTCCCTTAATCTGTGTCTCAAAACCTATACTGAAATATTTATTTCACAATTAATTAAAAAATCGTGCATTTAAGGGTTAAACTCGAAAGAAAAATATCTATACTAATATAATAAAGCGTAAACACACACTACTTTGTGGCGTAAGATTTCATGTGGGAAAGGTACCATAAACAAGCTGCCAACATTAAGGAAGCAAGGCTATTATGGTAACGGTAATTTTGAAATTTGAAAATTGAGAATTTAACAAACGTAAACAATAACATAAAGTTTTTGTAATTTCATGCGGATGTAGTCGCAGGGGTACAGCTATAAACAATACTTCTAAAATCTAATAATTGTTACTAAAATACCTTTTTGGTTTTAGTTAGATGATTGTATGGTCATTTGGAACGGTGCTATCAAATTAATTCGTGATAGTTTTAAATTAGAAGAGATCGAGACGACATTTAATGATGGAACCAAGAAGAGGATTTGGAAGGTGGACAGGCCGATGCCTGAAGTTTTGGAGACGGTTGATTTTGTACGTTAATGCAATTTTTTTGTGAATGCCATACAAAACCTTAGAATTATTATTTTTATTATTTTAGCTGCAATTGCTACCATCGGCTATTGGAAAACGTATTCTGTCCTATCTATCTTTATCGCAATTAATTGAATATTCCAAAGTTAATAAATATTGGGCATATCTTATCGATGAATTGAAAGCAGAAATCGTTGCGAGACAGAAAATCCAAACGGAGTTGGAAAAGTTGCGAGTAATGTTGGTTTTATAATATCTATTTAAATAGATTATTTTAATCTTACGTATTGGATTTTAACGTACAATAAGATAAGAAAATAACATGATATATAAGAAAATAAAGAAATAAGTGAGAAAGAATGGGAAGTAACTGTTACCCTTGCTTACTCACTCGTATTTTCTGTTGGTCTATAAACTTAAGCTTCCAACTCATTTTTGTACTATTGTGCTACAGTACATTTCTACTTTAATATTGTACGCTTGTACAATAATGTTGCAGTCTTAGGTTTTTCAAAGTGTTCTGTTCAGTTTTATCTCCAGTAAAAATCGACCGTATAATTATCAACAATCATGTTTATCTCTTAACGTCCAAGTTGTACTAATTATAGGTAAATGATTTGAACAGTCGCATTTGATACGTATGAAATATGTAACGCCTTATCATCTTTTAAGGAAATCATGTTACGTCATAACGAAAGCGACGACACGTTGGATCAGTCAGTCTTCCAAATAGATCGCTTCAGTTCGCAGCCAACGAGCTTGATGCGCACACCGTCGGTGAAGACGCGACATGGACTGCCCAGTATACGCGCCAGTCAAAAGTCTGGACATTTCTCTTTCAGGCACTTGAGAGAGAAGATGAACAAACCTCGTAAATATATCGTAAGATGAAATCAATTTTAACACTTAAAGTGCACACTGTAAGCCGTAAATTATTAAAACCTTATTGTTTTACTTGCCTGTTTGCTGCTACATTGAAAAAAGTCGTACGGTCGTTATTAAAATAGAAGTAAAGCCATGATTTGCTTTTAGGCTCCAAAACCTATAAATAATATGGCGGACCTCTATGGACGTCTAGAAAGGCGTGGTGCGGCCGATGAAAATATATGGAAATGGTGTAAAAATGTGTCCAAACAATGTAAAGAATCGAAAGCAAAACAGGTAAAGGTTAATACGACTCGAGAATAGCATATAAGAAAAAAAGGCAGGGTATTCTACTTCACTAAATACGGCTCGAGGGACCGCTATGCATTTTTTTTGTTGTTTAGGGTTTAAGAAATCGACTAAACTTAAGCAATCAAGAAGCTGAAGCCTTGGGATATAAGTGATTAACCGAATTAAAAAATGACAAGATTCTTGTTGTACAAGATAATATTACGTTTTTCAGGAACAGGGTGAGAGAGACGAGATGCTAATGGGCCTCAAACATTTTCCATGTCCCATGTTAAAAGAAACCATCTCAGTGCCGCTTCGAAAACCTCTGGTGAAAGATCCTGCGGCTATCAAAATTCCAATCAAGTAATCATTAGTTTTGATATAGTACTTCTTAATTCCTAGATTACTTTAGTTTTGAAAACACGTATATGTATTTTTTTAACAGATCGACTATCTTTAAAATAAAACTAACTGAAGATGTAGACGTGACGAAGGATCAAGACACCAAACGTTTTAGTTTATGGAGCAAAGACTTTTCAAGTTTGTATCCAGCATCAAAAATCGCAACTTATCAATCTCCCATTTAAGTATTTTGTCTACTTAAATCGTTTTCTTAAACAGTTTTATCTTATAAAATATTTTTTCAGATTATATTTATTTCTGTTCTGTAAGTTATTTTATAATAAACTCATATATCGTGATACTCGAAACTTATTTATTCCCTTTATATCTCCGGATAATAAATCAACTGAACGGGGTATGCCAGGATATTGCATCCAATGGAAAACCATATAATCTGCCTACCCCTCTGGGTTACGGGGGTGCGTTAAATATGCATGCGTGAAACAAACCGCATTGTTTTAATCTTTGACAAATTGCATAGCACGCTGCTCTATGAATTAATGATTCTGTCAAATTATTTCTGTCAGATTGGTGACATTTGCAGTTGAATTATTTTCTAGAAAGAAAAATAAATCGGATTGCAGAGATTCACGGCGTAGTATCTAAATAATAACTTGTAGGTGCATGCCTTAAATTATGCACATTGTGATTATTTTAATATAAGTAAGACTAGATTAATAATAAAAATGAGTAAGCATATGTATTCGACTGCTAACCTTACGGACAAGGAACTAAAAGAGCAGGGGAATAGATTGTTCAGTTTACGAAAATACGAAGATGCCATGAACTGCTATACGAAGGCTATTGTGAGTGTTGTTTGTATTTTATGTTGTGGAAATTAAATGGTACCCTACAATGTTCTTCAACGTTTCAGATCAAAAATCCATCGGTGGCCACATATTTCACAAACCGTGCACTATGTCACTTGAAGATGAAAAGATGGGAGTCGACTTGCAACGACTGTCGACGTGCATTGGATATTGACAATAATCAGGTCAAGGGACATTTTTTTCTCGGCCAGGCTCTTGTTGAACTTGATTGCTATGATGAGGCAATAAAACATTTACATCGTGGTAAGTATTATTCTAAATTAAGAAAATTATTACTATGGTAATGCTAATATGATTTGTATGATAATAAGATGCTCCTTTTCTTACTTCGTTCCATAAATCTATACATCCATGCATCTTTGTCTCAATCAAAAAACTAGAAGATTGTGTAGTAAGCAAGAGACAGCAGTAAACTAAAATATAGCAAACACAGTATTTCCATCCTTTACTAGTTGGAGATGTAACTTACAAATAATATGTACAAACAACCTTCCGAAATTTGGCATAGACATGGATGATAGTCTGGAAGAACACATAGGCTACTCATTTTTGTTTTTTTAAATTCCACTCGGACAGAGTCGCGGGCGAAAGCTAGTGATAGAATAATTGGATGTTCACATGTGACGATAGGGACATAAACCAGAAAGTGTTGAGATTGAATGTGGTTGGCTACAATGATGAGGAAGACCAAAGAAAGTATAGATGGATTGTGTGAAAGAGGATATGCTTAAGAAGGGAGTGGATTCAGATATGATGACTGATAGAAATGTATAGAAAAGCAGCATATACTGTTCCGACCCTCTGTAGGGACAAGGGCAAGTTGATAATGAATTGGATATTCAGCACTATGAAGTGTTGTTAAGTATATAAGGTGCAAAAATCACGTAAAAGAAGACAGATTTAGATGACATAACAGTGCAAATCTATTACTGTCAAGTGACATACATTGGCCTATAAATAGATATAACATAAGCAGAAATAAACAGAGTAACTATGATATAATATACAATACTTGCTTTACTACTTTTATTATCAAATTACCCGGAACAAACACGGCTTGCGGACAGACAGACAGACAAACATTTTTTATTTGCGATTTTCGTTATCAGCAACGCGGATACATCATCTTTCCGAAATCTGGAATTTTTCCTTTGATATTACAAACAAACACTCCAAATTTATTAAATTATTAGAAAATGTCTTTATATTTATTCAGTAAAAGATCTAGTATACACAATAACTAATAAGTTTGATAATTTTTTTTTTTGTATTATAAAAAGTACAAAAATCCCTGAATCTTGTTAAACTCAGATAAGGTTTTTTGATTGTTAGTACTTTTATTAGATTAGTACGTTTGAATCAAATGGATTGAAAATGTTCTAATTGTCGAATTTCGGTTCAACTATAACAAGCACTTATGTGTTAATTTTTTTTAAGAAAAAGGCAAAAAGAGGTAACAAGGCTGACAAATATACAAGTAAATCAGAGAAACTACAGTTGCAAGCTTAGTAGTAATTTAAGGTTTTCTTTCCAGCAAATGATTTGGCTAAAGAACAGAAGTTGAACTTTGGTGATGATATAGCAGCACAGCTTCGTATTGCCAGAAAAAAGAGATGGAATGTTCAAGAAGAGAAGAGGATATCACAGGAGATTGAATTGCAGACTTATTTGAATAGGTAAATAAACTTTTATAGGATGTTCTTGTTTAACAAAAAGTATGATAAAATTTAATTCTTTTTGAAACCACTGCAATTAATTCTGTTTTGCATTTTAGCACTTTTTATTTATTTGTTAGATAAATGTAATTTTTTAACTATTGAACCAACTAATAGTTGCCCAAGGCCATACATCTTTGTTGCGAGTTCTTTTATATAAATATATGTATTCTTTTAAGGTTTTAAAATCATTCTTTGTATTTTCTTAGGTTAATAAATGATGACATGCAGCGTAGAATAGAGTCTATAAAAATAGAAAACTCTAATGAAGAAGACGCTAATACAAAAATTGTTAAAGTTGAAGAGGAATGTGTAAGTTTCTATCTATTACAAAATATGTTATGAAAATGATTATGATAATATCTACACTTATAAGTAAACTAGCTGTCGCCCGCGACTCCGTCCGCGTGGGATTAAAAAAAACAAAAATGAGTAGTCTGTATGTTCTTCCAGACTATGTACATCTATATCAAATTTTATCGAAATTGCTTCAGCCGTTTAGGCTACAAACTCTAACCAACATCCATCCATCTAAACTTTCGCATTTATAATATTAGTAAGATTTGTATGTAACAAATGAACTTTAACTAACTTGTCTAATTAAAAAATAACATTTCTAATGGTATTTTTACCATGTTTAGTGTCACCCTAACTTAGGGTAGGCTTCGAGCCCCTCAGTGGGGACGTATAGTGAGCTGTGGATGATGATGATGAAGTGTAACAAAGAACATATTAATATTGTTTTGAAATGTTTTACATATGTTAGTATACAAAATATTGTTTGTGCTTTGAGATAATCATTTCATTATTAAGGTCTTACATTATTGCAATATCTGGCTAGTCTTTTTTTACAGGGTGTTTCTTTATTAAATGGTTTACTATAATTTAATTTTAAGAATTTGATCTGATTGTATCGGTATTTTAATATTTTAATTAGATCACATAGAACAGTGTTACATGGTGTGTTATGCCATAAATATCACTTAAGAAGATAATGATAACCACCTTGTGGTACTTTATAAGGAGTTTAAAATTTAAAATTAATCTATACTTCTATACTAATATAATAAAGCGTAAACACATACTTTTTTGTTGCCAAAGATGTCAGCAATTACAGCATATTTTTGAATAATTCTATTTTTAATAAAAAGCCCTACACTTACGTTACGCTTTAGGCTATATATTTTCACATTAAACTTAGGGGGTAAATGTTTTGGATAAAAACCCTAATGTGGGAAAGAGACCATAAGGTGCTGCCAACATCAAGGAAGCAAGATTGCAATGCTTTGTCATCATGTCATGTCATTTTGACTTTTGCAATTGATAATTCGACAAATGTAAACAATAAAATAAAGTTTTTATAATTTCACGCGGATGAAGCCGCAAGAGAACAGCTAGTGTAATATAAATGCGGTGTTTAGATAGATGTTTGTTACTATGTGTTTCCAGAATAACTTAACGGATCTCGCTGAAATTTGGCATAGATGTAGAACATAGTCTAGAAGAACATATAGGCTTATGTTTGTTTTATTAATCCGCGCAGATGGAGTCACAATAGCTAGTATTAAATTATTTTTATCTGTGAAAAAACAAAACAATTAGTGATTTGTTAATCGCATGTATCAAGAAGGATGTTAGTTATTAGTGTGAAAGGGTACACCGGTAGAGGTAGACCTAGAAAGAGATGGATGCATTGCGTGAAAGGTGACATGATCAAGGAGTGATGACTGAGATGATGTATGATAGAGTTATGTGGAGGACAAAAACCTGTTGCGCCACTACGGGAGTAGGATAAGGAGGAATGATGATGAATTAGTTATTTGGTATAATTATTTTAGACGTTAAAATGCAAATTTGTACATTTTTCTTCTAGATTTTTTCAGTAATTGTGTTTTTTGTTACAGAATAACTACAGTAGTGAGCTAAATAACTTGTTTTCAAAAATGGATGAAAGACGAAGGGTGAGTATATTTGCAAATTTTTTATAGTAAAGTCATTGTGTTTTAGGTACAAGTTGAATAATTTATTTTTGTATACAGGATGTTCTGTTTTAAGTTTTAAATAATATTTCCAGAAACGTGATGTGCCAGATTATTTGTGTGGTAAAATCAGTTTTGAGATTCTCAACGAGCCAGTGATCACTCCCAGTGGAATTACATACGAAAAGAAAGATATAGAGGAACATCTCGAGGTTTGATTAATATTTTGCTAGCTTTCGCCCGGGATTCCGTCCGCGTGGAATTAAAAAAGAACAAAATAGGCCTATGTGTTCTTCCAGACTATACTCTACATCTATGACAAATTTCATCGAGATCCGTTCAGCAGTTTAGGCTACAAACTCTA
>LD688945.1:2237973-2252389 GCA_003118335.3 Papilio memnon
CAACAAAAAAGTGTGTGTTTACGCTTTATTATATTAGTATAGATTCTTTATCCTACGGATTGCATCCGATTGATTTAAAAAGGTCATATGTGTGAAAAATAGAATTATTGAAATATAAGTAAATATTCAAACAAAAATATCAAGAGAGGAATATTTTGTTCGGAGAAGAAAATATTAAAAGCGTCTTAAACAATAATTTTTTTATTGAAAGCATTTTAATCATTAACATCCAACTTTTCACATAAAACTGTGGACATTTTGTTCCTGTTCTTTATATTGCGGATATTCATTTACTTTCAATAGAAGCCTCGCAGTTTTATAAAACCTTTGTGATGTCGGACGGTCTTTAAAATTTCTTTTTTAAAATAAAAGCCGGACAACATCAGTATAAATTAATATTGGAGATAAAAATTCTCTATCCATTAATGAAGTTTACTTAACGAATCTGGGTATAATAAGAGCATATTATTTAAACTACAACATTAATAGACCACTTTTGTTTAGTTGGATGTTTTCCGTTCTCGTACACGTACAGACTACTTGCAATTTTAAGTAAAAAATATAAATATTGAATTCCAATACACCAGCTTTTTCTCGCTGTTGAAGCATACGAGAATGTTACTAAAATGTGACAGTAATAGTGATTGTACACATTAAATGCACATTTGCGTTGGGAAGTTTGGCAATAAGGAGCGAGGAGTCCGGACCTAGGTCCGACCAGTCCTTCCCCTCGCTCCTCGCCCCCCAGCCCTAGGGCCGCGATGTACCGCGCAGCCGCATTACGCAGGGACGCCCACTATATATCAGATGTAAACAAGATACGACACATTTTAATGCAATTTTGTTGAATTAAAATATTAAATATAAAATGTCATATTTGGCATAATGAGAAGACACTAATATCATTAGTTACTTGAAAAGCCAAAAAATCCGTTGCCCGTAGGTCTTGGATATTCGGGCTAGGAGACGAATCAAATGAGATCTCTCATCATAATCAGTTTAGAACGACAATGGAATTGACAAAAGGCTTTATACAAACCCACATACTTAAAAACACACTAGTGAAAAAGTTACCTCCTTATCAGTCGGGGACAAAAAAAACGATATAAATTGCACCATAGTAAGTCGTATGATTATTACGGAGCGCTTTCGGCAGCGCCCTGCGCAGAGTGTCAGGACGCGAGGGCGAGAGAGGGCGAGGGCGGGCGGCGGAGGGCGTCAGGCAGGGCGGGCGGCGAGGGCGGCGGCCGATTCATGTTTACGGGACCCGAGCGTCAGCTGTTCAGCACATGAATGTGCCGCGCCCGCCCGCATCGATTGATTGATACCACGTGCGGCAGTCGCGCCGCGATCGCCGGCCAGCGCGCGCGTCTTCACCACTCCCCCATTGAACACATGTGACAACCCCTGACCCATCAATGGATTGCCCGAGGTGACCTGTCCCACCTGTCAAACTATCCCACTACAAGTAAGTACTAATATAATTTCTATTATAACAGGGATGGTGCGACTGCGCGCTGCGATGTTTACCACTCCTGGAGGATTCGCCGCCTAATTCTTTCGGAGACAATTTTTTTTATTCGCTATCGATCGTCCCAGCTTGTACTTTTTGACTGAATATTTATTAAATCCTAGGTGTTTACGTAACCGAAGGACCTTTGAGTAAGTATATACTACATCGCTACGAATGGGATTCTACGATATATGTAGTTTTATTTAATTAATATTGATTTAGGATTACCTATTTAATTGAAATAATGTAGGGAAATATATAGGAATTACTGATCGCTTAGTTTACGCAACAGAAAAACAGGACTGAAAACGAAGGAGTCTTTCAGGGAGTCGATTTTCTCCATCTTGTTATCTTCGTACATTCAACATATACGTATTCGATTGAAGCTTTTCATTGAAACTTGGATGAAATTTTCAATATCCTAATTTCCTCCTTATCACATAATACAGGATGATATCAAACATGGTAAGATTTGTACATAATTAGGATCAATAAATGAGTATTTCGATTTCAATACATAACTTCTGTTTATAAAATTGATTCTAAACAAAACCTTTGCTAACATTTTACTCTTAGGTCTTACATTACTTTAATCTATTAGACTTTACTAGTCCTTGTGGTAGTAAAGGTCAGTATTTATTTATGTAGGGTGTAAAATAGACCGGGTTATCTATTATAACTTTATTAACATTTACTTATAAATAAATTATTATTTTATTAATAGTAATGGATATTCTAAAAATTAAAGGTGCTATTTTTTTTTAGTATCCATAGATGATTTAATTTTAAATATTTAATGCATACTTCATCCTTTAACCGAAGGCAGTCAAGTTAATCAAAGTATAAACGTTCATCGCAAAATAAAATGAATTAAATGATATCAAATAATATTAATCTTTAAGCATCGAACTTACGCCTAAAACTCAATGGGGTTAACAGAGATTACAGAGTACCAGCAGGCGCATTTTTGTACATTTCTGGCTTTTTATCCATCCATACATACACGTAAGTTTCAGCTTTATATCGCAATGTACCAAGACAACTTTTATATGTGCTCCTTATTAACATTGTAGACGTAATACATTTTCCGAGTCGTGTTATTAGCAAATTGCTTTCCGGAAAAGCGGGTAAACAACAATATTTCACATGCTTTTAATTAGCCCGTAAGCATTTTTTGCAATGGAAATTACAGTTTTTTCTAACCTTTACGCTTTTTTATGTCTTACGCGTTGATGTCTCGTTATCTATGTGGTAATTATACATACATTTAAATATCATTATTAAATTTCATTTATGTTAAATCTTGGAGATTTTGGACAGAATTTAAGTTACAATTTAGATTAAGTTACGTTCGTGTTCGAAATAAATATTATTATAGGTTAAGTAAATATTTGTACAAAAACATAGATATTCAAATCAAAATAACGTACAACGGTTAATAGGTTTATTAAATTACCAAAAAAGGGTTGTAAGGTAAAATAAATCGATAAATAACAAAATGTTTGTTTTTATTTAGAACTTTATATTCTAACTAGCTTTTGCCTGCAACTCCGTCCGCGTGGAATTTAAAAATAATGAAAATGAAATGAAAAAAATAGCCTATGTTTCTCACAGATAAATTATATTTAACGGTGAACGAATTTTTAAAATCGGCCCAGTAGTTTTTGAGCCTATTCATTACAATCAAATAAACAAAGTTTTCTTCTTTATAATATTAGTATGGATGTCAAAGATCTTCACAAATCAATACTAACAATTTCAAGAAACCTTTAAGTTATGACCCATTTATCCTACACTCGTTTTAACGTTAATAAATTCCAATAACTACGCTTTCTCCAAGAAGTTTCGTCGTGCAAAACATTTACGTACTGGCCGTTAATAAAATAAACCTCCTTGTTGCCGAAAAAAAAATGATTAAGCGTTCCATGAATAAAATTACGCAAATTTTCGCACACTAATGCCATCTACTATCGTGAAATCGTTTTACATTTTCACTTGTAAATAAATAACTTCCTGACTGTGTCAGATATCGCTGGTATTATTAATGGACGTTAAATTAAGTTTTTAGCTATATGTAATGTTTTAATACTGTGTTTTTTAAGAATAGCGTGAAGTTATGTTGCAAATTATGTAACTGAAAGCTATTATAAGGAGCGTCGGCTCAGTGGTTTAAGCACTTGACTACAATCTACAGGTCTTAGGTTGGAATCCTGCCATGTACCAATGTGATTTTCGATTTTTCGAATTGTCATATGTACATGATTTACCCGACGTTCTTACGAAGGAAAACATAGTGATGCAACCTGCTCATATCGGCGAAGAAATTCAAAGATATGTGTGAAGTCAACCCGCACTGGGCCAGCGTGATTGACTAAGGTCTAGTCATCCTAACTTAGGGTAGGCTCCGAGCCCCTCGGGGGGGACGTATAGTGATCTGGTGATGATGAAAAGCTATAATAAACATTTTACAAAATATAAAGTTGATTTGTTCAATTTCAATCCATTTACTTGGAAATTTATTATTCTTAACAATAATTAGGAAATCGTTTAAAAAATCAGTTATCAAAAAATATCTTCAATACAACCTTCACTATGTATGAAGATTCATTTTAAATTTATTTACTGTATTTCAAGTGTCTTATTGATGTTCGTTGCCAATTCAAATATGGCGTGCGGGCAAAGAAAACACGATTCTATACGATGCTGAACTAATGCAGGGAGGTACCTGTCTATTCTATGTCGATATTAGGTACATTTGTAGAGCTTTGAAGCCTTTTGTTGCCCTTTAATAACGACTTTTATATACCTACTAGCTGTTCCCCTGCGGCTTTATCCGCGTGTAATTATAATATAAAATGTTTATTTCATTGTTTACCTACATTTGTCAAATTATCAATTGCAAATGTCATGACATGATGACAAACCATGGCAATCTTGCTTTCTTGATGTTGGCAGCAACTTATGGTCTCTTTCCCACATTAGGGTTTTTATCCAAAATATTTACCCCCTAAGTTTAATGGCGTGAAAATATATAGCCTAAAGCGTGACGTAAGTGTAGAGCTTTTTATTAAAAAAAGAATTATTCAAAAATATGCTGTAATTGCTGACATCGTAGGCAACAAAGAAGTGTGTGTTTACGCTTCATTATATTAGTATAGATGTTAGTTATAGAAGATTGTTTGTTAGAAATATGGTAACTTTTAGTGTATTACCTTAGTAATATTTGTGGTATGTACGTCGAAATTACTAGTTGTTTTTTGAGAAATAAAACTAAGGATACTAACTTTACCCTTGTAATACCCCGAGAAAAATGATTACGCGACTTCGTTTGTCAGAATATAATAGACATGTACAAACGCGATACAAACATATTGACACTCAGAAAGCATAACCACCTTTTAATCGTATAATACTTTAGACTTCTTTTATTTCATTCTCTTCAGTACTTGCAAAATAAAATTGCAACAAGTAAATTGTTATTTGGGAAAACTAAAGCTCATAAACAGAACATTCGGTTCACTGTTGTCTTAACATGAACTACACCAATTATGAAGTTTTAAAAAAATATTTACATTGAAGGTTATATCAATAGTTGTGTCGGCCAACATCCGAAGCCCGAGGGCAGCATACATTCAATAAAAATCGTTAGCAAATATGAAATAGAATGTTCTAGTTGCGATATTGATGCTTTGACATAGAACCGATAGCTTGAAAGACCGAAAATACGATCAAAGTGTTAATAATTCAATTTTTACTTATGAAACATTTATGTACATTGTTAATTAAAAAAAAATAAACCACTGTGATTTCGGTTCTATGCTAAAATCTATTATTATTCTTTTGTTTTTGATTGATCCTTTTCCAACGCCATCTAGTGGATATTTAAAACAATTGAACACATTTCTATTCCAACCACGATGCAATCACGATAGCTGAGATGTGTTGACACTTGTTGCATTACTGCTTCAAATGCCACAGAATCTGACTACGTGATTAGATTTTCTAGTAGTTTTTATTTCTATATCGTAAGTTTGAGAGTAGCCCCAGTGGTAGAGAATGTAAGGAGTAAAAGGTTAGCATGGTATGGGCATGTTATGAGAAGGGATGAATCGCATGTAACAAGGAGACGGTTGGTTATGAGTGTGGAGGTACACCGGTAGAGGTAGTCCTAGAAAGAGATGGATGGATTGCGTGAAAGGTGACATGATCTAGGAGTGATGACTGAGATGACGTATGATAGAGTTATGTGGAGGACAAAAACCTGTTGCGCCGACCCTATGGCAGTAGGATAAGGAGGATGATGATGATGATAATGATGATCGTAATACAGCTATAATTACTTTAGGGTAACAACTATAAAGTAATCTATTTCGTATATTTTACTTTTACAATGATAAAAGTAGATAAAACATGTATTTTTTTATCTCGTATATACATGTTAAAGTTAATAATGAGTCTGTCAACGGCAGCAAAGTGAGCCTTCCTTGAATAGAAGTCTAGCTCGCGGCGAATGTATTTATTATAAGGGTGTGTGCATACATACTGGATGCATACTCTCGTATTGCATACAAAACGGAACAAGGACGTTAGAATAGTGTAACCAACGCTTGAACTATTTTATTTAGTACCCATTTTATAACTAGGAGACTGGGATTCATGATTATTTTTAAATTGCAACTCCTATTATTAGTCTCACTTATTATCAAGAGTATAATGTGTTGATGAATTAAAAAATCTGTTTTTAACTATCATCTCCATGCCTAAGACCAAAGGCACACAATGTAGGGTTTATACCCTAACCACTAAGCCAAATTTGGGGCTTCCAAAGGATCTATATTGTCATTAGTCTCTCCCTCCTCGAACTTATCAACTTTTACACAAGCAATCTATCTCTTAGACCGATATATCCATCTACATCTATACTTGAAGTTCTCGTTTTTACATTCAATTCTTACCTCATAATATGTTTATACCAACCTTTTATTTCTTAGTTTAGAAGAAAAGTATTGACTTTATCTTCTTTTAATGACAGTCGACAGTCATCTGTCAAATAATAAATCCTTTAGTAACACCTTGTAACTACTGAACAAAATAAATTTATTCTTGACTAGCTACACGCGACTTCGCCCGCGTGAAATTATAGCCTATGTTACTCACAGATAAATTATCTTTCTAATGGTACATACAAAAAGACAAATCTTTCCTCTTTATAATATTACTATGTGATAGATTAACATTAGAGTAATGTATAAGTTACACTAGCATGTACTTTAACTGAAACTTCCCAAGTTCTATCCCGGATTTGTGCTCCAACATTTGGTTTTCACATCCCTGACCTAGATTCAGTTGGGAGCGTCCCGCCCTAGCGTTCATCCCGCTACTGCAAACTACCTGATATTCAATGGACATTAATTTGACAAAGTCCTTGCAACTCGAATCAACTCAATTGTTCGTTCTACGGATTGATTTCGATGAACCTTAAGCATACTAACTGTTAGTATAGCTAATTAAATAATAATGTCAATTTCATGCAATTGGTAGAAGGATATCTTCTTGTTCTTTAACTTTCTTACGAGATAAGTTACTTCTGATGACGCTGATGTACTTTTATTGCTAGATATTAATTAATCTTGTTAAGAAATACGCACAGATAAAACAACTAAGTAATAAGCCCAATTAACTGTATAAAGATGTTTGGCAAACATCTCGAAATTAATTCGGCGATTGTTCGTCCGCGAACAATGAATCGCTCTGTTTACCTCTTTCGTTGTATCTTATGACGTGAAGTTACTTCGGCTAATGAAACGGGAGGGCGTCTACGATGGCTATTTACTGGCATCGCGAATTTCGCCCGAGTTGTAGATAACGACTGAACCGTATCGGAATGATGGATGGTGTTGTGACTGGTTATTGAACGGCCGAGTGGTCCGCCTCGGCTGATTTGTGACTGTGCGAAACGCTTCATAGATAAGTGATAGGATGAATTAGCGCTTTGCGTAAGTTATTGTTATTTATTGGTGTTATTTGTTTAGGACTAACATGGTTTAGGATATACATATTTATTATTACTTGGTATATCAGACGCCAGTTTAGTTTTTAGTTGAAATTAACAAGAAAATGGTGGCTTATAATATAATAAGTAAATCTGTTCAATAAGTATTCCATGACATTTTTTAAGTGTCATTAATAGTTTTATTCAGTACTAGGTTTCGCCCGCGACTCCGTCCGCGAGGAAATTAAAAAACCAAAAGCAAGTATTCTAGTTCTAGTTCTTCCAGACTATCCTCTACATCTGTGCCAAATTTCATCGAGATTCGTTAATTCGTTTAGGCTATAAACTCTAACAAACATGCATCCATACATCCATCTAAACTTTCGCATTTATAATATTAGTAAGATTAATAAAAGTACAAGCTTTATTTCTATACTTATTCCTTTGTTTCCAAAGAATGTATAAGTAAATAGTTGATCAATATTCCGCAACGAGGAAATTCTAAATGGATTCCAATAAGATATCAATCGAATTACAACTTCTATCTTGTTTGGTAACATCATTACAACTTTTGCATTTGATTTCCGTTTTGGTATTCCGATTTTATTATTTTGATATATTTATCTGAACAGAAACAAACGATTGTGTAAGACCGGTAAGGGAATATCATTAGATAAGTTGGTCGTTCAACATACCGATAGTCACCGCATACGGGATAACGATTTGACTAAATTCGGATATAATGCCATGCCTCACTTTACGCGTACAATGCACGGAAATCTCTCACACCACGCATGGCGTTTTGTTCCTTTTCTGCGCCTAATTATTCTATGGGTAAATAACTTTTCATACCAAAGTATATATGATAATAAAAGTTACCGTCAGTGTTCCCGTCCAGTTATAACGTGGGTGCCTTCTAGAGCAGTATGAATCGGTACTTACTGAACTAACGAGTGGGAACTACTGAACTAACTAGGTGGGATCGTGGTCAAGTGCTGGTTTATCTACAAACTCTTGAATACTCGTTTCAATACTCGAGGAAGATAAACGTGTAACTGAACATAACCTATATGCAAATCCATTGAACTCCGCCCTTTCAGGTTCTATATACTTAACATTTCGTATAATCTATCGTGTGTACATTTACTTTAATAAAAATGGTACCTCTGTTACGTGGAATACACCTTTCTTCGTAGAAATACAATTTAATTTGTCCACATGAGAAAGTTTTCCGTCCGATGTTTATCAGGACGTTAGCTGGTACGATAAACTAACTAACGTCTTCCTGGCATTGACAAATTCCCTTCAGTTATAGCGTAATGTTTGAGGTCAAAATACTTCGGAATTTATGGTTTATTTTTCCGATTTCTTATCATGTTTACACTTTTGTATTCACATATTTGCCGATATTTTATAACCTTGGTCTTAGGTTTTATTTATTACTAGCTGTTCCCTTGCGGCTTCATCCGCATGAAATTATAAAAACTTTATTTTATTGTTTACCTACATTTGTCAAATTATCATTTGCAAAAGTCAAAATGACATGACATGATGACAAACCATGGCAATCTTGCTTCCTTGATGTTGGCAGCAACTTATGGTCTCTTTCCTACATTAGGGTTTTTATCCAAAATATTTACTCCGTAAGTTTAATGGCGTGAAAATATATAGCCTTAAGCGTGGCGCTTACGTACACTTATGTAGGGTTTTTTATTAAAAAAAGGATTATCCAAAAATATGCTGTTATTGCTGACATCTTAGACAACAAAGAAGTGTGGGTTTACGCTTTATTATATTAGTATAGATATAGATATAGATTGTTTTGTATTATGTTTGAAAGAATAAATGCGTAAATTATGTATTTGGACATCTTAGTTTCGTGTGATGGATGGAAGCAATGTATATATTTTCTTTAATAGTTTAGGAGTGGTATTACATTTTTGTATGAACGACGATCGTTTGTTCATTTACCATCTATTACTAAAGATGTCTTCCAAAGGAGGTATATGTGTAAGGAATCGACGATTTTGTATAAAATAGCAACGTGTTTTTGCTCATTTTTATTGTACAGTTGTAAACTCAACATAAATATTAATTTATGACGCGGAAAACGCGTAAGTTCCTTGAAAGGAATAAACAAGAAAACAAATTGTGAACAGTTTTTGGTACAATGTTGCGACAATGTAGATATTTTTGCGGATGTCAATGGATTTAAATAATATTTTGCGTGTTTTTGCCGCACTCACGTTTGAACGTTACATTAAGAGAGTCCTAAGTATCGTTTTGCTATCACTAAAATTAAATCAAATAACTGTTATAAAATATATTCATTTCCCTACTAAATTTGCGGTTAATACGGGCTAAGTTGTGGACGATCCGCCCACGCTGTAATATATACGTGCAGTACGCTCACGAAATTGAACATTTTGAGGTCGCGTTATACAAACACGTTATAACGTACGCGGTCGATGATAGCTCGACGACGGACGCTGGCCTAATGCTCTGTTGATACTGACATTGTAATTAACTGAATGATTGTAAACATGACTATTAACAATTGTTGTGCTGAACGTTGTTAGGTTATAATCAAGGTTTAGCCGTGTTTAGTATTGTGGCCTTATTTAAAGAAGAGTTCCACCTACCCAGTGCAGAGAATACCAGTGCGTTCGTTTGGAGATTCAGTGTCTCCACAGTGGCACTCAAGGATGGCTACCGATTGGTTTTGAGTCAAGCCTCGCATAACATTGTCATTCCCCCAGATAGCAGGGTATCTTTTGAAGATTTCCCCCGATACTAAAAAAGGCCTTTGTTGAAGATGGTCCTGAATATCAAAAATGGATTTCAAATGAACTGTTACCGATCTCGCAGTCGTTGGTTCGAATGCCGATATTCCCTCGGTTTTTCCGATTTTAAATTTTAATTTCAAATTCTTTTTAAATAATTTTAATTTTTTTGGAATGTCAATATGTTTGCAGCCTAACACATTTGAACTTTTAAGTTTTTAATACATGTAATAATACGATGTTGGTTTTGTATTATATTTTTAAACAGTTAATTCAGAGTTTTGCGCTATTTTTATGTAGTCGTAAAGTAACAAATGAGTCATTTGTTCGCACGCATTTAATTATTTTCCAAGTTTATATGTGGTAATGGTTTTAATTAAAAACTGTATTATCAAAGGTTGACTACTTTATAAGCAAATAGCAGCATAATTTTAACAGGGTACCTACCACGAAAACTTGTGAGAAATTGTTCATAACGTCATCGACAATATATGTAAGGCGCTACACAAATTTGATGCAAATTTTGTCGAAGAGGTTACGAATATTTTCTAGTAAATATACGTGCTACGTCTTATTGTAATGTTAAACGGACGATCTACATTTGCTTAACTAGCTGTTGCTTTTGACTTCGTCCGCGTGAAATAAAAAAATATATAACCTATGTTATTCACTGGAAACTTAGCTTTTCAATAGTGAAAGAATTTTTGAAATCTGCCAAGTAGTTTTTGAGTTATTTCAATACATACAAAAATACAAATATTTCCTCTTTATAATAGTATAGATTAACTGTCAACTAACGTATGCAAATTGAATAGTTAACTTTGACTAAATACAATCCACATTTACATACATTTCTAAAGCAATTTTTCAATTCAGATACGTAAGGGAATTAATCTGGTTCAAATTATGTGAAAGCATTAGTGGATTCGGAATCCGGGTTTACGAACGAATAGCTTTAAAATCGGTGCATAAATTACACATTTCGCAAATTCTAATAGTTCTAATTGGATAGTGTGGTATACCTACGTGTAATGTGTTGAACGTGTATGGCAATATCTACGGGTAGTCTATGGACGAGAGCAGTGCTTGTCTCTGCCCGGTTCGCCTGCTGGGCGGAGATTTGAGTGGTGTGGTGCAGCGGTCGTGTACCGTGATCATAATCATGGTGCTATCGTATTACCAAGCTATGTGTATTATTCTATTTCACCTGTGTTAAAGTGAAACACAACATATACTCGTAGGTTACTTATTTATACTAATATAATAAAGCGTACACTTCTTTGTTGCCTAAGATGTCAGCAATTACAGCATATTTTTGAATAATAATTTTAATAAAAAGCAATATACTTACGTCACGCTTTAGGCTATATGTTTCACGCCATTAAACTTAAAGGGTAAATATTTAGAATAAAAACCCTTATGTGGGAAAGAGACCGTAAGTTGCTGCCAACATCAAGGAAGCAATATTGCTATGGTTGGTCATCATGTCATGTCATTTTGACATTTGCAATTGATAATTTGACAAATGTAGGTAAACAATGAAATAATGTTTTTATACTTTCACGCGGATGAAGCCGCATGGGAACAGCTAGTTACTTAGAAAATCTACTGAACTTATAATACCAAGTTCAGTATTAACTTAGTATAATTCAGCAAAACAAAAATAAAATCTTTTATAAGCTAAAAAACTTCAATCAAAAGGCTAACTAATAAAAAAACTGTATCGTATAATATTCGTATAATAAAAGAGAATTATATTCCTTAGTGGCATTTAATGCTCATGATGTTCCCAAATTGAATAATCTGCGGCTGGATTATGCAAACACGGACGTAAAACATGAAGGTCTTCGATCTCGTAGCCGACGCGCATCATGAATTGCGAGCAAGAGAAAAAAACACATCATGATTACATCCTCTGTAAAGACTACAATAATTTGTAATCTTAAGAGATTCCGGTTTACAAGCTACAGTTAACCATTCGTTGGTGATTTTGGTTCAATATCTTAGTGCGTTTTACTCCGTTAATACCACTATGTAACTATAAAATAAATGGTAACTTCACAAACCCAGCATAAGTAGTTTAGGTTTTCAATAGTGTTACAGCTTCTATAGAATTTGCGATCAATCAGCTCGGAAGGTGGTCCAACGAAAAAAAAACTATTAAAAAGAAACATCGAATCGTGCTCATTTAACTTTAATAGTAATGTCAATTAAGGGTCCGATTCAAAAGGCAGTTATTTTAGAAACCGCACGCATTGTGAGGAGGTTCCCGTCTCTGCAGCCCTGACCACTGGTTGCTTGAGTCATCGGATTCCGCAGCCGGTGGTGCTCTATTTTTTATATAACATGTTTTAATTTATTTATATACAAATAATGTAAAATATATTATATAAAGAACAAGCTGTTCCCTCGCGGCTTCATCCGCGTGAAATTATAAAAACTTTATGTTATTGTTTACATTTGTCAAATGTCAACATTCAAATGCACAAATGACAACTAAGGCCTTTGACATTCTTGCTTCCTTTATGTTGGCAACAACTTATGGTCTCTCTCCCACATTAGGATTTTTATCCAATTTATTTACCCCTAAGTTTAATAGCGTGTATATATAGCCTAAAGCCTGACGTAAGTGTAGAGCTTTTTGTTAAAAAGAATTAATCAAAAATATGCTGTAATTGCTGACATCTTAGGCAATTTGTTGCATAAAGCGTAAACACACACTTCTTTGGAAGTTACGCTTTATTATATTAGTATAGAAGTATAGATAAGGAATAAAAATAAATGTGATGTCAATATTATAGAATATAACTATTTTAACTTTTTAATTACGTAAAGCGAAGAGTACACTATCTCGTTTGACGTCGCTAACTAAAGTCTATATGGAAGTTAGTTATAGGCATTAGGGATTATCACAAGTTTGCACTTCATAAGCGAATGTACGCTTTTATCGTGTTACATGCTGAATAGTGACATAATATCACGTTTAGAGCGCCCGCACACCTTTGACTAAACTATCGCACAACTGTTTAGTCTCGCTTTGATTCCTATGAGCTTATATGTAGGTGCACACTACTCGATTTTTAGTTATGCAACTAAACAATTGAATTGGCTGCGAAACAATCGACAACAAAACAGCTGTGTGATAGTCTAACAAGAATGTCAGAGAATAAGAGTGGCGCTGCCATCGTTTGTATCTCTCAGAAAATTATTTAAAACATGGATATAGTAAATTGTATGCCGGGAGGGCTAGTGAGCTACAAATATTTAGTATCGCTTATGGCAACCGTTTCAGAAATTCGGTCTATACTTGTATTACCGAATGCAAATCTATCTTACTAATCTTATCTTACTAATATTATAAATGCGAAAGTTTAGATGGATGGATGGATAGATGGATGGATGGATGGATATTTGTTAGAGTTTGTAGCCTAAACGGGTAAACGGATTTCGATGATATTTGGTATAGACGTGGAGGATAGTCTGGAAGAACACATAGGCTACTCAGTTTTGTATTTTAATTCTACGCGGACGGAGTCGCGGGCGAAAGCTAGTAAAATATAATTATTAAGTTTTATTGCATTTAATTTGTGAATATAACTTTGCTATACGTTTAATTAATTAAATTAATCCCGTAGATTTAAGTAAATCAAGTTGTACGAGTAGTACCATTTTACGTCTCTTCAGAATATTTCCGTTCCAAATTTTAACTACAAGCAAACTCCAGTGTTAATTGTTATTGATGCGCCATCTAACGGATGTTAACTAATGTATTTTAAATTATAGTAAGTTAAAATTTTTGCTATCAATCTTCAAGTTTTCCAACTACTTTTCCTTGAACTTTTATTAGAAAAGAAACACGCTATCCGCATTTACGCTTTGCAGAATATCGAAACATGTCCGATACTTCGATTTATTACTGGAAATTGTAATGTTAAAAGGACATTGTACCTTTATTTTAACAGTGTAATTATCATTAGAATGTTGATAGAAAGAATCATTAATATCGGATTCCAACAAATAATGGAACAGCGATTATGTAATCCACTCACCAACTAGATCGATGATAAATGACGCACTTGAATTTATATGATGTCCGTTAAATCTATACTAATATAATAAAGCGTACAC
>LD688945.1:2252594-2278454 GCA_003118335.3 Papilio memnon
GACAAATGTAAACAATAAAATAAAGTTTTTATAATTTCACGCGGATGAAGCCGCACGCGAACAGCTAGTTTCGTATAAATAAAAACATCGCGATTGTTTTTATAAACTAGATATGTTTTAAAATATAATAACATTAACAGGCTAATTAGATCTCACAGATCTCCCTCTTATTTGATCTTTAGAGTTTGTAATCTTGACCATAGATTCTTTAAGTCAACAACAAAAGTCAAAATCAATGGTCACATAGTCACCATTACTAAACCCAAAAAGTTGTACGCGACGCCAAAAATGTAGCCTTAACTATCGTCCACGAATTTGAATACCACAGGGAAATGCCACAAAGCTTAAATTTTTTAAGTTCATTGTTATTTAATCAGCTTTTATCCCCTTGTGAATAAAAAGCGACTGTTTCGTGCACAATGGCCGACATGCGTGCCAGGGCTGTCACATTAACCTAATCCTACAAACTGAATTCAGTAGATTTATAACTTTTTAAAATTTCATTTTTAGGTTAACTTTGTTTAACTGGGTTTCAACAATCGTGACTTTTGTCGACGATATCGACGTATTGTCTTTGTTTCTTCTAAGAGAATGAAAGAAACGACAAAATGTATAATGCAATTAGCAATCTATACTAATGTTATAAAGAGGAAAGATTTGTATTTTTGTACGTTTTGAAATAATTAAAAAACTACTGGGCCGATTTTAAAAATTCTTTCACCTTTAAAAAGGTCACTTATCTGTGGGTAACATTGGCTATATTTTTTTTTATTATTTCTTTAATTTCACGTAGACGAAGTTGCGAGCAACAGCTAGTCGAGTATAAATATTTGTAAGTGAAACCATAACTAAATTGATATTAAGCGTGATAAACAAATTAACCGATTTCAACTGTGTTGAATGTATACCAATGTCTCTGTTTAATACAAAGGTAATGAGCAGGACAGCAAACTGTTAATACAGGTGTTACAATGGACAATTATGGTAAAATAATATCACTGATATCTTTTAATGGTGGACATTTTAGAGAATGTTTTCCACTGGCTTTGTTTGTAGTCCGAACAAAGCATTAGATGGGTTGCGGGCCATACATTACGATCCCCTGTCACATTTATCTAATCCTATTGGATTTCTATGAAAGTCTAACAAGCTTTATTACCTTTGTTCTTAAAATTTAAAGACAAAAAACAAAGGTTTTGTATTATTTATAAAGGAGATTGGTTAACACGTTAAACGCCATGGGGGTCACCGGTAACCTCAACATATAGTCATATTCAAACTACTTTTTCTCGCCGCCGGCCATACTGATTGTTACTTTATTCGTACTTTGTGACCGGCACGGCGCTGTAGAACTATACTGCGCAGTGGGACAAACATACCTTGTAAGGAATTGAAAAAAATTAAAGATAGCGAAAAAAGTAACCAAAATAAATATTCAGGATATATAATTCAAATCAGTCTTTATTATTACATGTACAGAATTGAATAAAACCTATTTTCTATTCATATCGTAACATAATAAACAAATTACGACCAAAAATATTTTTACGATTTTTAATTTTTTCTATCGGCGTTTAACGTGTTACATTTGTGTGTAACGCCTTGCTAACTTATTGTTTTGTACGAAAAGGTAACATTAAGAATTACCTTATCCATTCGTTAGTTAATTCAAATCAAACATTTTGTACCGACATTGTTAAGTTTACATTACAACATGAACTGAACTTAACCGAGTTAGATCAGGACTTTTAGAACAAAAGAAAAAAAAATAGATTTTTAATATTATAATTAAAAGATTGTTAAGATTATTATGTTTTGTTCACAGTGTCTGGAACGGGACAAATGAGAACCATAGAAGGAGCATTGAAAAAGGCTAAAGTAAACTCGTTGATTACATAAAACCCTCACTTCATGCGCACAGTAGTCAATAATAGAGAAAATAATTAGCTATTGTAATCACATGCTCCTTCTGAAAGACACCAGGTTACCTTGATCCTTATTAGAAGCATTTGTATAAAACATATTTTCGTCCTTCTCACTCTACTTGAAAAAATGAGATTGTAATATGTTTTTTTACGTCTGTTTCGGCAATGGAAATGTACAGTCAGCTGCACAAATATGTATACATTTACGAAAGTACAAACTTATACAGGATCTTGATTTCAAAAACGAGTGTTCATGTATTCTTCTAATTACAGACGGGTTAGTGTATACATATTTTTGAAACCGATCTTAATAAATGTGCATATATTTGTGCAGCTGACTGTACGTCATAGTAAGACTTCGTAAATCACATTAAATTTTGAGTGGTTCGAACTTTAGCCTCATACGAAAGTGGCGGAGTTTATTTTCTTTCACTCACGATAGTTTTAGTTAATAGTAGATAAAAAAAATCATTGATATATTGTGTTTTAATAAAACTTCCATTATAAAACTGTATTCGTGAAGGTATGTACTGTGTTCATTGGATTTTCGTGTGATAGTCACTTGTTACTTTTAACGGCCTCTTACTTTTTGTATGAATTTTACAGCCGTGAAAACCTATTATATTTACATACAGTTATAATTTACTTGCACAGAGTGCCACTAAAATTATTTCAACGTTTTTAACAGTATATGCACTGTCAGTTTGAACAATACAAAATGGGTAAGTAAGAGAAAAGAAAGCTGTGTAAACAGAACAACAAATCTTTTAAAGAACTTTGTTTCTTTTCTAATGTAGGAACATAGATAAACGCTATTACCACCGCGACAACAACAAATAGAACAGGCTTCAATGTAAATCGATACTCGATATTTTTGGCACGAGTTGTACACTTTAAACTTGAAATACAAATGTTTTCTTTGGTATAGATATGTCAGATAGCTTGCTATTTGATTTATTGTTATTATACAAACCATATTTTTACCTTTTTGTGTGAAAGAGGATATGCTTAAGCAGAGAGTGGATTAAGATTTGACGGCTGATAGAAATGTATAGAAGAGCAACATTGGTAGATCCCGCTTTAACATCTTAGCACGAATGGATCGGCTCGCCCGGTGTAATACCACGACCACACAGAAGACAGGCATGAAGTGCGAGCAATCCCGCGTTTCGTCTGATGAGTGTGGTGCCGGAGGCCTAGTTTCAATCCCTTTACCTTTCCCTTTCCATCCTTTTCTTAAGAGGAAAGGTTGGAAGTAGAAGTAGATTTGATCGCGGAGGAGACGCATAGGAAGGGGAAATATCCTCTTTACGTGCGTCTCCTCCTTTGTCGATTAAGGGTAGGCAAAGCATCTGCAATTGCGGATGTCTATGGGTAAAGGTCACTTCGCCATTTCGGCGGATTCAGATGGCCAGTTGCTCGTTTGCCACGTTATTGAATAAAAAAAAGCAGCACATGCCGACCCTCCGTAAGGGATAAGGGCAAGTTGATGATATTCTTACCTTTTTACCGTTGAGATATCATACTAGTACACTAAACAAAAATCTTCGACAATCCTGTTACAAATTAGATTTTGATGCAAAGTTTCAATTTTCTTGAGTTCCATTGGCACATGGATTGTGTAAAAGATATGCTTAAGAAGGAAGTGAATTTAAATATGACGGCAGATAGAGATGTGTGGAGCAACAACTGTGCCGACCCTCCGTAAGGACAACAAGGCAAACAGATGACGATTCACGCAATAGTATTGATTTAAACAAATTTAAAATATGTACATTTAGAGCATGAATTTTTAAGTAATAATGGAGACAAATGGGCAAAAATATTAATGTAGAAGTCTATAGAATAAAGAATAAAGGTGACATCAAGCGAAGTTTTAAGTCAAAATTAGTGTAGCGTAAAGTGACAACAGCCAGAGTAAACAATGAACTGGCTCACTCGAGCGTAAGGATGCAAACACGATTGTCACCGTGTAACACGTTGCATAAGTAATGAAATAGTATGACCTTGCAGCATACGTAATGCCAAAACGAAAATACAGTTTTTTTTAAACCAGAACACACAATGATAATTATTTAGAGCGCGCACACCTTTGACTATATTATCGCACAACTGTTTAGTCGCACTTTGATTTCTATCATCTTATATGGAGGTGCGCATACTAGTCGATTTTTAGTTGTGCAACTAAGCAGTTTAATTTGTTGCGAAATAATCGACAATCGCACTACAGTTATGCGATAGTTTAGTCAAAGGTGTGCACCCGCTTAATGGACATCAAAATCGAATGGGTAAGATACGAAACGATATTTGAAGAAGTCTAAGTTGAGGAGTAAAAGGTAAGCATGGTATGGGCATGATATGAGGAGGGATGAAGGGTACACCGTTATAGGTAAAGATAAAAAGAGATGGATGTATGAAAGGTTACATAATAAAGAAGAGAATGATGACTGAGATGGTGGATGACAGAGTTATTTGGAGGACGAAAACCCGGTTCTCCGACTCTACTGGAGTAGGATAAGGTAGGGAGATGATGAGAATCATCTATAGGAGAAAGATAATACTACATTTAGTACCAACGAGCGAGTGTGGCGGTAAGTTGATCGCTCATTATATCGGAGTGTTGGCAACTCGAGTGTACGGTAAGTGGGGCAGACTTGCAGAGCTCATGCATTTTACCTTTGATTTAAAATGCATCTCATGTTGAGAGCCTTTATGGTAAGAGCATTCACTATTACGCGTTTATTCCTACTATTAATTTGTTTGTAAGCATAGAATACTAGTTTTTAACGTAAAAGTTACTATAATTTTTGGATATTATTTTGAAATAACAACTAACTTATAAACCAAATATTTGTTGTGTAATTTTCACTCTTTAATTACTCAGACAAATGGAGTAGAAATCTTTAACAAATCTATACTTAGGGTCTCCTTTAGTCAATATTAACTGACTTTGACCGCATTCATTTATGTGTACACTTTTGCAACATCTAAATTATTTTCCAATAGAAACATATTTTAAGAATATATACTTTCGGGCAGTTTGTAAGTTCTTGTTTAGTTTTGAAAGAAAATACTTAAATAAAGTACTTTTTACGGAGCAAGCCTTGAGCAGGATTTACGTTCTAGCAATATTTCTTTTAAAGAAAATTCTCACTTTGTTCCATTTTTAACGTACTTTGTGTCTTGTTACTTAGAAAGTTCAATTGATGCTTCGTTGTTTTGTAATTTCAATTGTAATTCCTTAATGCAATGAAATATTAAGAAAATCTTACTTAAGGTAGGTATAGAAATAACACACAAATTGACTATTCATTGTTTCTTACACTATGTATTGGTGTTAGGATTGGGCGCGGTGGTTGATCGCCCTGGGCGTCTAAAATAAAGACTGAAGATGTTATACGAACTACTCACACATGCCCCCCTCTCATGGTAAAAAGAGGGGGCAGTAGAAATCTTCCTCGCCGCCTTTTAAATGCTTTGCCTAATCCACGCAATTATTTATGTAGTAACTTCATGATTCCGAAAACTGCGTATTTCTTGTAATTACAATTTGCGTCGGAATACAGTTGAGTCGTAATAAAGATAAATATGTTTGTATCTATGCCCTCGTATCCGATGAACTGATAGACTTTCTGTGGCAAGAATTTGTAATAAAGCAAAATGTTTTGTGTCGTCCGTAATAGTCTAGTAATGACCCATCACTAACTAAATCGATTAGCCAACGTAGAATGGACTCTAATGTTTTGACATTAAGTTGACATTTTATGTAACCCATTCGTGTTTTATTAAGGCCACGGCTGATCGTAAAGAAAGCAGTTGTTTGGACGATTTGTTTTATTGTTGATTAGTGCAGTGTTCTGGTACAGCAATTAAAATTGGCTACGTTTTTTTGGTGCTCTTAATCTTCTTTTCGGAATACATGATGGATATTAAACAATGGAAAAGTATTTGAAATATTAACCACATCATAAGTCACTTATAGAGTAACTAGCTTTCGCCCGCGACTCTTCCTCGTGGAATTAAATAAAACAAAAAAGATTAGCCTATGTGTTCTTCCTGACTATCCTCTACATCTGTACCAAATTTAATCGAAATCCGTTCAGCCGTTTAGGCTACAAACTCTAACAAACATCCATCCATCTAAACTTTCACATTTATAATATTAGTATGATTTAAGATTTTTTTTTTATACGATAAGGTGGCAAACGAGCAAGCGGCCACCTAAATCCGCCGAAACGGCGAAGCGACCACTGCCCATAGACATCCGCAATTGTAGATGTGTTGCCTACCCTAAATCGACGGAGGACGAGACGCACATAAAGAGGATATTTCTCCTTCCTATGCGTCTCCTCCACCGTCAAATCCACATTCCCATCCAAACCTTTCCTTATAAGAAAAGGGCGGAACGGGAAAGGGACTAAAGTTGGGCCTCCGGCACCACACTCATCAGACGAAACGCGGAATTACTCCCACTTCACGCCTGTCTTCTGTGTGGTATAGCACCGGGCGAGCCGACCCATTCGTGCTAAGATGTTAAAGCGGGCTCTACCACTGTTAAATGCGATTAATAAAAAACTTCCTATCGTATAGTATTAGTTTTACATAGTTAAAGGCATTTATTTCAAACTTAAACGTTAGTTATGCGGTCTGCACTAAACGTAAAGATTGGCTTTAAATTAAATAACTTCTAATACATTAAAAAATTAACGAAAATGAATGTTAAAATAGTAAGGAAATACAAATCTTTATAGGAAACTTTTTCCGTGTTGTGTAATTCCGTTATAAGGAGGTGGAGTTACACATACATTTTCTTTGCCTCGTAAAAAAGTTTGTTTCCGCAAATGGTTTTATTTCTTAACAACTTCCGACATTCATTTTACATCTTTGATGTCGAGATTACAGAGGATTTTAAATTATTTGACATTTTCTAAATCTATTTTTTTTACATTAAAATAATGAAATAAGTTGTCATTTGAAAAGAAGAACTAACCGCTTGTGATTTTTTAATATAGTTTTATATTAGACGTTTTCAGAGTTTCTGACAGCATTTGTAAAGGATTTTTAGTATATAGAAATATTGCCAGATGAAGAAGTTTTGTGTGTCTATTACGTCAATTGAAAACCTATATGTCTTTACCTATTCATTTTTATAGACCTATGGGGAAGTATTGTCGCGTTGCGACCAATCCGCTTGTAAAAATAAAAAAATCTTTACTTCTTTTATGTTTGGGAAATAAATGCTCATTATTAAATAAATAGAGTGTCGGTGGCTCAGTAGTTTAACCACTTGATTTGTAATCTACAGGTCTTGAGTCATTTTTTCGAGTTTTCATATGTACATAATTGACCCCAAGTTCTTCATATGTACATAATTGACCCGACGTTCTTACGCTGAAGGAAAACATCATGATGCAACCTGCACATATCGGAGAAGAAATTCAAAGATGTGTGTGAAGTCAACCAACCCGCACTTGGCCTGCATGGTTGACTAAGGCCCAGTCACCCTAAGGTTAGGCTCCGAGCCCCTTAGTGGAGACGTATAGTGAGCTGGTGATGATGAATAAATTCAATGCTTATTATTATACTAAATAATATCTTAAAAGAAAGTCCACAATCGGCTAGTGCAATGAAATCTCTGATACAACGTTATTAACCGGAAAGAAACGAGAAAAGAGCAATAAGGCTAACAATTCTCCCGAGCAATGTCCTATCGTCTTCAAAAATAATGATGTCGTCGGGGGAAATGTTTTATTTTATCTTATTTAAATTGACCGCGTTTCTTTTAGTAATAACAATAAGATCTATTTCATTGTGATGTAAATGATACTTTTGACATAGATTACACAAGTATATTTAACTAGCTGTTCCCATGCGGCTTCATCTACGTGAAATTATAAAAACTTTATTTCATTGTTTACCTACATTTGTCAAATTATCAATTGCAAATGTCAAAATGACATGATATGATGACAAACAATGGCAATCTTGATTCCTTGATGTTGGCAGCAACTTATGGTCTTCCCACAATAGGGTTTTTATCCAAAATGTTTACCTCCTAAGTTTAATGGCGTGAAAATATATAGCCTAAAGCGTGACGTAAGTGTAGGGCTTTTAATTAAAAAAAATAATTATTCAAAAATATGCTGTAATTGCTGACATCTTAGGCAACAAAGTAGTGTGTGTTTACGATTTATTATATTAGTATAGATTAAAAATTTCGAACATTATGTATAGAAAACATTAATTTTATATTTTATCTATGTCCTCAATGTATGAAATAAACACCAATTTACTTAAAAATCCTTTATTATGCTACCAATATTAGGTACTCATTATAACACTAACAAAATAATTAACAAGAATTTTACTAAATTACACTTTTAAAATAAATGGTTCTACTTATTTAACGTAATAAAAATTTCAAAGGCGACTGTTTTAAAACGAGTTGAACCAATTTAGAACCTTTAACAATGGACGGTTCGTTTGCACCGTGTACACTGCAGTGCAAAATTCAAACGGCAATCATGGCTTTGTATAGATTACTGTTCTAAAGGTAATAATACTTTATTTACTGGAATTATATTATATTATACTTTTTCGTTTGGTTTCAAAATATTTTTAGTATTAGATTCAATACTACACTTTCGTTCAAAGTTAAGGCTAAACTTAAAATTGAAGGCAATTGAATAATTTGACATTTTCGGATCGATCTCAAGTTTCGAATATTTGAGATGGTTAATTATTATTTTTATTTAAATGCCTGATCGTTTCATTCCAACATCTTACTTCTTACTAAATACATGTGTAAGTTTAGATGGATGGATGTTTATTAGAGTTTGTAGGCTAAAAGGCTGAACGGACCTTGATGAAATTTGGCATAGACGTAGATGATAGTCATAAAGAACATATAGATTACTTACTTCTGTTTCTTTTTTATAACGCGTTCGAAAGCTAGTTTATAAATAAATCTTCGAATCAACGATTGCGTTTATTTCGTAACGTCTTATATAGGGATACATGGTCTGTAAGCCGAGATACGGAATCCCGTTCACGTACCACTCCTAATGACACGGATTTACGACACTGGGCGGCATTAGTTCGCTTTACTGAGCATTAGGAGACGACCCGAGACACCATTCTATAAAAAGGATACTTTGTGTGGATGCATTTTGTGTACTGTGAGTGAACAACGAACATACTATGAGATAGAACGTGGGTAGCAAAGCTAAAATCAAGTGTCGATAGATTGTGTGAAAGAGAATATGCATAAGAAGATAAAAAAGTATGGAAGAAGTTAATACCGTGCTGACCCCTGTATGTACAGGAGGTTGATGTGAGTGTAAAATCATTATATAGGCTACACACGTTCGGTTTATAATGACAGTTTTGATAAAACCTACAGGCACATCCTAGACAAGATAATGTGCATACAACTTGGTTATGCCTGCAAGTCTAAAACTGTTGCATAACCTAACGTGTATGGTCTACATTACGTTACCCTATTTACATAAGTAATTGACAAGTTAAATTGCTTGCAAGTCTTTTGTATGTCAGTCAATGAAAATCATTCTTTGAATTACCACGGGTTAGGCGCCATGTATTACTTGAAGCTTTTATAATACGTTTGAAATTTTATGTAAGCAAACTAGAAATAGAGGTACGCGTTAGTTGATATTTTTATTGTACACAGTGCAATTGCCAACAATACAGTAGGTTATTTTAACATATTTATTTTTTTATTAACTCAAATGGCAAGAAAAACATTTTTTTATCATAAAGAATTCATGCAAATACTTGATAACTCGGATTGTAACGTTCAGTTTTTCGCTGATTAACAATTGCCTAGAATTGAATCGCTCGAGTCGGAATCCTTGATATTGCCTGTTTCTTTGTAAAGTAACTTTGAATGTAACTTTATTTGATCATTGCTTGCATTCGTGTAGACTTGAAAAGGAAAATCTAAAGCAGAATCTAGCACTAGGTATAGTATACATCGACCTGATTTGACCTGGAGAGATCGATCGATACATGCGGGTTGCCATGTTGAAATGTGGTAAAAAGTACCGACTAACAGTTATAGCTCGTAACCTCGGACTTTACCAGATTTTGTGATAATATTGACAGCATATTGATTAAGAAAACACACGAAGGAAGTTAATTTAACTAGTTTTACGGCTAATTATTTTCATTCTCAAATCTCAAGTTTGAAATTGTTATATTATTGTTTATACATAAGCGAGATTTCAATAATTCATTTTATTTTAACATTTCTGTAAAGTGTATAATGAATTACGTTTTTGGAATTCGTGCGTAGCGCTGGCTTGTTATTGAGGCTTATGGTCACTTCGTGTAAAAGGGGATTAACACAATTAATTTATTTTCCAACTTGCTTTCGCCCGCGACTCTCTCCGCGTGGAATTAAAAAAAACAAAAGTTAGCCTATTTGTTCTTCAAGACTATTGTCTATGCCTGTGCTAAATTTCATTGAAATCCATTCAGCCGTTTAGGCTACAAACTCTAACAAACAATCATCCATCTAAACTTTCGCATTTATAATATTGGTATGATTATCATGTGATATTAAATATTTTGATATAAATCATCAATTCAACAACACACTGTCGAAACTGTCGAATAGTACAGTTAAAACTCACTTGTATAGGTAAAACTGCGAATTGTAATAAATGGCAATACTATTTTGCCAAAATACGTAGTCACATAGCGAAAGTGTGTAGCCGCCTTTATTATCGTGCTTGTATAGAGAATTAATTCAGGTTTTAAATACGTTATTAATTGACTAAAATATTAATAATCTTTAATAAGATACAAGTTAAGTAAGTCTATAATCGCAGCGGCATTTGCCTCAATAACCTCACGCTAACGAGGCTCCGCCGAGTGCTCTCGTTTGCTCTCTGATTTCAGACAATCATTGCTTATTCAGCAGTTAACTTCAAGCTATCACTTCAGCGCATCGCTTTGTTTCTAAGCGAGTGCATATTGCTTTCAACATTTATTGTATTGTTTTCAATTGTCTAACTTTTAAATAATGATATTCAACTGATTATGAACATTTTTGTTGATTGCCAGTATTGAGAATGACGATTAATGATGTCACCAGAGAAAAAAGTACAAAAAAACGTTTATTAAAAGCGGGCGCACAACTTTGACTAAACTTTCGCACAACTGTTGTGCGATTGTCGATTGTTTCGTACCCAATTCAACTGTTTATTTGCACAACTATAAATCGATTAGTGTGCGTACCTCTATACAAGTTCATAGGAAGCAAAGGGAGACTAAACAGTTGTGCGATAGTTTAGTTTTAGGTGTGCGCGCGCTAACATAAAAGGAAAAAAGTAATACTGTATATTGTCTACTGGTATAAATATATATTTCTATGCGGTCATAAATTTGTAACCATTATGACAATTTTCTAGGAAAAAAACAATAAACTTAATGTAGCAACATTCATTATCGTAATTAAAAATGAAACGCATTGCCGCCGCAGCGCTGCAATAAAACGTTGAATCATTGACTTACATAATTGATTTTCCGCTTGATTGCATATTTTAAAATGAGATTGTGAAATATGAAATGCATTTTAAATAACAACAAGTTATTTGCTGTTATTTGGAATGTTTCTGCAGAACAAGGACTGTAATTAAAATTGTATAAAGGGGCTCCGAGCCCATATTAGGGTCGCATAGTGAGGTGATGATGATAAAGCGTAATGTCAATTACACATTTGAGATGATGATTGTGTAATTTCAATTGCAAGATCGTGTAACCGGGCAATGAAAACGTGTAATGTTAAGATGTCTATGATGATGATGATGATTACATTGTGTAATTTCAATTACTCGATGGTGTAATGGAGCAACGATCTCCTATCAGAGATGTACTCGTATAGTGAACTGAAGATGTGTAATTTCAATTACACATCGTGTTATTTTATTTGTCAAGTTATGGTTTAATTAAGTCTATTGTAAGATCTCGATGTTTAAAGCCAAACTCAAAAACTATTAGACCGATTTCAGATTGTTTTTCACTATTAGAGAGCTACATTATCATTGAGTACCATAGTAGTACTATTTCTATTACTTTTTAAATTCTAAAGATACATATTTTATGTAAAATGTGAAATAGAAATTATCATAAACTAGACAATGATCAAATATTTCATTTTTTGACATCAATGTGTCCTTGGCTATGAAGATGGATAGCCCTGTTTCATGCAATCGTTAAATACCTATTTTTTGTGCGAGTTATATGTAGAACCTATATTAATTTGTAATGCTATTAACATAATAGCAAACCCGTTTTGAAATTAAAATGCCTAACTATTCGCCCGCGTCGAACTGTTTCCACCATCGTGTTCCGATCGCGGCCGTAGACCTTCTGTAGCATCCGCTACGTTAATAAGCGTAGAGGGCGAAATAGCGATTTTGTAGTAATATTGTTACTGGATGAATAATATTTTTTGAAATTTAATTCAAATATTATAATTATCTACGCGTGTTTTTAATCCAATGAAGTACTCAAAGTCCCTCCTAGGTATTTTTGCTCGTAAATAGATAGGATATTTAAATATTCCTTACTTACTTTTATTCTATTATTTATTCATCATTGTCTCAAGTACATTTGCACCGAGAAGCTCAAAGCTAAGTTATAATATCTAAATCTTAATCAAAATAAATCAAATATTAAAAAAAATACTTTTTCGCTAAACGCTACTCTTCACACTAAGGTAACCGTATTATGCAGAACTGCCAACAGCGGGAACCGTGTAATTGGCATTAATAGACGGCACAGAGGTGGTTGCTTTTAGGCCGCCTACAAACGCGAAATGCGGTCAATTAAAATGTCACATATGAAAACAGCATTTAATCAAATGGTGATTAGATTCGAATCTAGAAAGTAAAAAGTGTGTGTTTCAAAAGCCTTAATAGTGGGGTGGAAATATTATTTGTTTCTATTTCATTTAATAAACGACAATTTTTTTTAAACAACTGGGAGACCATTTTTCATGTCTTTGAATAATTTAAAAAGAAAATGAATCGACATATGATAAAGATTTGTCCAAACAACGGGATTTCACCTTGAACTTTATTAATGGTTGTTTGTCTTTTGGTGAACGTGAATAATAAATCACCATTACATACAAAAGATTTAGAAATACAACATATGCAACATATGTTTCTTATAAGGAATGGTTTGGATGGGAAAGTGGATTTGACGGTGGAGGAGACGCATAGGAAGGGGAAATATCCTCTTTATGTGCGTCTCCTCCTCCGTCGATTTAGGGTAGGCAACGCATCTGCAATTACGGATGTCTATGGGCAGTGGTAGCTTCGCCATTTCGGCGGATTTAGGTGGCCGCTTGCTCGTTTGTCACCTTATCGTATAAAAAAAAAATGTAATGGCATAGTATAATTGCATTAAAGTAGAGTTGATACATGTTTTGTTTTGTGTTAAAACTTTTGGTGCATATGCAAGCGTTTTGTAGGCAATTATTAATTAACGATACACGAATTGCATTTTGTAGATGCCGCATTAAAAATTGCAGCCGATTCGCAGACTTCTTAAAGCAGTTTAAATATGCTTAAAATGGTCTCTGTATGACGGTTCTAAGACTTAATAAAATGATAAACAATATTTTGTGAAGTATCTGAATTGTTTTGTTAAATTACATAAACGGTTTTATAGGAAATGATTTATATCAATAGATTGACGGAGATACGGGAACAGTGATTGATGAAGTTTCCAACTCTCAACTGTTGCGTCTATTCTATTTTATATCTTATAGTAGCCACAGTTAAGACAAATCCTTATACGTGAAAATTTAGTATTGTTTCGTTTTTAAAACGTAAATATTCTTACTTCTTATCTTACTAGCATTATAAATTCGAAAGTTTAGAAAGATGTTTGTTAGAGTTTGTAGCCTAAACTGCTGAACTGATCTTAGTAAAATTTAGCATAGATGTAGAGGATAGCCTTTTTTTTTTTTTTTGCCGAAGTGGAATGCAAGCCTTATGCATACTCCGTGCCTCGGGGTAGACACGAGAGTTATGTGGGGCTCTCCCCCCCTAATGGGGGGCATACCCACTAAACCCCTCCGTTCCCTCTTAGCCATAGTGTGGGGCGCCACGGGATCGCTTTCGCTTGCCACCGCGAATGTAGAGGATAGCCTAGAAGATAGGCTACTTGATTTTTTTTAATACGTGTACTGAGTCGCGAGCGAAAGCTAGTTTTATATAATTTCTATAATGTAATTATTAGATGAAATTAAAAATAGGTCTTAAAAAGTAGGAACATAAAACGAGTTCGATAGAATTTTATAAAGTATTCAACATTGTATAAAATTCCCGCGAACTTTCATACATCGATTTGCGTACTTTTCCCAGAAACTCTATCGCCTGTTCATAAAATCCTTTTATGAACGGACTTCAATCTTTTAACCGATGGAGCGTTGATTTTTAATAGAATTTTCCGATCGCGCCCGTTCCGCCGCGACACTGCCGCTCTACCCGGAAACTGTTTTGAATGCAATCCAGTTATGCGGCTCGGACATTTCCGTGTACAGAATTGCACAGTTATATTTTTCCTCATAACAATAACAGCTTATATTTTAACGTGTAATAAGGCCACGAACACAACTGTTTATCAATACATACATACTAAAGCTGTTAACTACCTTGTTAACTACCTATATCTTAGTAATTAATCGGTACATAAACGTGGCGATAAAGATGTTTTCCTGTTATTCTAATGAATTCTTTAAACCTTTACCTTTATTATTAGTTAGTAATTTAT
The DNA here is from genome assembly GCA_003118335.3 of Papilio memnon. NCBI lineage: Eukaryota > Metazoa > Arthropoda > Insecta > Lepidoptera > Papilionidae > Papilio > Papilio memnon. Next base: position 2,267,330 of record LD688945.1, read on the forward strand.
TTCTATATAATACTAGCTTTCGGCCGCGACTGCATCCGCGCGGAATTGAAAAATCAAAAGTAAGTAACCCATGTGTTCTTACAGCCAAATTTCATCGACATCCGTTCAGCAGTTTAGGCTGCAAACTCTATCAAACATCCATTCATCCATCCAAACTTTCGCATTTATGATATTAGTAAGATTATGAATTATGTCAATTTATCGTTGCTGTTTAAATTGAAATTAAAGGTACTAAATCAAGTATGTTATCAATAAAATCAAATGGCAATTAATTAAAACAAAGCAGTTGTTGCCATTTCAATATTGCTATGAGAGCAATTAATAGTGAACGGTGCAGCGGACGCCCTCTGCTGTTACAAAGCGAAAGCTCGCTCGAACAATTAAACTTAGACAATTGTTATTGAAGCTTTTGGTAAACGATAACTGGATTTGTTCTCATTCTTGTGTCTTATAATTTATTTATGTATTTGTTCTATAACTTATCTGGTGTACTATACAAATAAAAAAATTATATATTTACTGTTTTATATAATTACATGTCTACTGCCTATTTACTCGTATTCATATCTTCTATACATACATATAATAAAATTGAGGTGTCTGTTTGTAATATCAGAAAAAAATCCAGATTTCGGTATTTAAAAAATGTTTGTCTGTCTGTTTGTCCGCAAGCCGCGTTTCTTCCGGGTAATCTCCAAAACGGCTGCGTTGATTTTAACGGGACTTTGACTGGAGGGTAGCTGACATGGACGTAACAAACGTCCATAGAAACATACAGATTTTCGCATTAATCGTATAATATTAAGTAAGAAGTTATGACACGTCACTTTTAAAATTAGACCTAACTACTGAAGGTCATAAATAAATGTATATATCAACAATAACATTAACCGTCAGTCGGACATAGAAAAACAATAACAAAGTTAAACAGTTATAAATCAAAACATTGTAAGTACGAGAGAATAATTTCAGACATGAATAGCACGATGTTGGCTCGCGATAGTGTTAGCTGGTGAGCCGGCACTGACAGGATTTCACACGAGGGTACAAGTGACACAGAGCAGCTCAACAAGACAGAACAGTCTTCCCGGTAAGTTTATGTTCAAATAATAGCAGTACTGCATTATCTGCTCAGCGTCTCTATACTTACTGTATTCGTATGAAACTGGCAGTAACAGCCGATTGGCACGCGCCGGCCGTGTGATTGATGGACCCAGCCCAGGCCTGTTAGTTGGACCAGTTCATCTGTTGATTTTATTCAGCTAAATTATATTTTTATAAAATATAGACTTACATTATTATATCGTTTAACCAGTTCACTGCGAGAAATGTGTGAAGTGGGTTGGTGGGTTGTACAATTTAATCTAAAACTTTGGTTCTGATTATTACAAGTAATTTTCACTATTACTTGTACCATTAGCATTAGTCAAATTACGGAATTTGTACCTTTATCTTCATCATTTTAACTTTACAATTATCAACATCTATACTTAATATTATAAAAAGGAAAGATTTGTATTTTTGTATGTATTGAAATAACTCAAAAACTACTCGGCTGATTTCAAAAATTCTTTCATCATTATAAAGCTACGTCATCAGTAAACAGGCTATATTTTATATTATTTTTTTAAAATTTCACGCGGGCGAAGTCGTGAGCTTTTGCTAGTTGTTAATAAAGAGGAAAGATTCGATTGTACGCATTGAATAGGCTCCAAAACTACTGAACCGATTTCAAAAATTCTTTCACCATTAGAGAGCTAAATTAATACTGAGTAACATAGGCTATTTAATATACGGAATATCTGTGGGAAGTAAAGATATAAGACGTATATTTTTGGTACCCAGGCGAGGCCGTGTCCGATTGTTAATTAATTAAGAAATATATTTCTTCAAAAAAAAGTGCAAACAATCATACCTCATACTAATATTATAAATGCGAAAGTTTGGATGGATGGATGGATGTTTGATAGAGTTTATAACCTAAACGACTGAACGGATCTGGATGAAATTTCTCATAGATGTAGAGGATAGTCTGGAAGAATACATAGGCTACTTACTTTTGTTTTATTTTATTCCACGCGGACGGAGACGCGAGCTAAAGCTAGTATTTATAATAAAATGTTAATATCGACCTCAATTCAATTCTTTAGTTGAATGGATTGGATGACGTCGGTGTCGGCTACATTTCGTATGCAATCAAATGATGCGGCCCGACGCCCATTTCCATGAGAGCGATGAGCGGCGGAATACAGTTATTCAGGTGTCAATGAAGGGTTTATACGGTGCGAAATTAATTGTCACGGCTAACGATTCCGTTCAACATAAATGAAATTATTATACAAAATGTTGAATCAAGAGTATTATTAACAAGATTAATATTTTCAGAAGCTTTCGTAGTTTTACGACGCAATCTTACTTATTTCACTTCTTACTATATAAATGCGAAAATTTAGATAGATGGATGTCAGAGTTTGTAGCCTAAAGGTTCTCAATGCAATTTAGCATAGTAGAGCATAGTCTGGAAGAACATAGGCTACTATTGTTTTTTTAATTCCACGTGGAGTCACGAGTGAATGCTAGTGAAATAATAAAAAGAGATGAGGGAAATTATATCTTTACTATGTTACATCAAAATGCCGTATTTAACATCTCCATCTATTTTAAAAGTAATTTTTAAACTTGGTTTTATTCAATGAAAGCTTTATAAAAGCTTTTTTGAATCTTTCCTACTAGTTATATTGAAGCTCGTCTTATTTCAATGCAAATAGCAATTGTTACATTCGCGCTATAATTAATATGCAAAGCGAGTTTTCAAAGACCTAGATGTAGTCTAGATTTTCAACTAGTTAGAGCTTAATTAAGTTTAATCTACATCTGTCGGTCGTCTTGTTTTTTAAATACATTGGAATATAAATAAATTAGATCTAGTGTCGAACTAAACAAGAACAAAATTCATACTTAGATCTTTAAAACTACGCAATCGGTTTTGATGCAGTATTTTTTAATAGATAGAGTTATTCAAGAGGAAGCCTTATATCTCACTAATGTTATAAATGCGAATGTTTAGATGGATGGATGTTTGTTAGAGTTTGTAGCCTAAACAGCTGAACGGATCTCGATGAAATTTGGCATAGATATAGAGAATCTGGAAGAACACATAAGCTAGTTGCTTTTGGTTTTTTAATTTCCACGCCGACGGTTTCGCGGGAGAAAGCTAGTGTATAATATACTAGAGAAATACTGATAATTTTCATCTAAATAAACACATTTTCGTATCAGCATTGGACCCGTGTGAAGCCGGGGTGGGTCGCTAGTCTATAATAGAGCAAGCATTATTGCAATGTAGCAAATATTTAGATAGCGAGCGGAAGTTACTCTCAGTACAAGCAACTTTAGCTTCAGCGTGCACGGTGTGGTATCGTCAACAATGCTTCATTTTTCAACTTTATACAATTGTATAGTTTACACGTTGGTAAGGTGAGAATGTTCATAAACAATTTGCGTTAGAATTATCTGGGAAGTTTATCGCAACACTAATGGTTATTTAAACAGTTCTTAGTGGATGATTCTAATACTAAGTTTATAGTAAGAAATGCCCTTAGTGACTACATTATAACTGTATGCGACGTAATTGAAGTTGTTGCTTCTATCGTGTTTTTGTATGTTTTTTTTTTATGTTTGCGGATAAATTAATTTTAGTTTTAAGTTTTTTTCCTTTAAATTTTTACGAGTAACATTTTTCATGTTTGTATAATGCGCATTTATTGACGAATATTTTAAAAAATATATATTTTATTTATTTATTTATTTTTAATCTATTTTACAAAAGGGGGATTTTTAGAAGACATGTCAATCCCATAGTGCTTCTCGTGGTTTATGAAACGAGCTGGCATAATCGTGCAGCCGCTTCGATATATTTTATTTTTAGAGTTCTTCGTTAATTCAACAAATTGGAACAATCAACAAGTTGCTCATTTTAAACAATGCGAATTCAGAAACAAGGCCGAGTAAAAAATTAACTGTAATATTCAGCTCTACCTTTTTTAAATTACCTTTGCATTCGAGTTTTAATTCCCGGAGAAAGCGTAATGAAGTAGTTTTCAACGTGATGAACGATTTAAAAAATCACTTTGGAAAAACCGTTTTTATTCTGCGCTTATTCATCGTAGGACGTTTATTATCCGATTAACAAGAATTTATTTTTATTTGTAACGTTTGTAAAACGTATGTAGGAAGTACGAAATGTAGTACCAGTGACAAGTTGGGGCGCGGTTGGGTAACCGCCCAGGGCGCTTTACAGACAGGGGCGTTCTGTTCCTGCTCCCAAAGCATGGAAAAATGGGACGCCATATATATCTCGCCCAGGGCGTTAGTAACGCTGAGACTGTTACTGTGAAAATGGTGTTATGCAATTCTTTGAATTGTAACGTTGTGTAAACTTGTTTTTGATTATAAGACACATAATAATCTCTCTTAGAATTAATAAAGTTAATTCAATAAGGTTAAAAGGGTTTTAAAGACGTGATAGAATGTTCTTTCCATGTACACAGATGCGATACAGTAACGCCATCTATTGAAATGTGTGTGAACTAAATCAGGTAGCGGCCGAAAGTTGAAACATTGGCGCCACTATACCGTCTTTTTTGTAGAATGCACAAGGGGGCAACTTGTGTTATTCATACAAAACACTGCTTTCTTACGATAAACTAAGTCATGTTTGTTTTGACAATTTTTAAAAATTATCATTCATCTGATGATAATTGTTGACAAACAAATTAATTTGATTTACAAAATACGGATTGCAATAACCGTTTTTTTTAAATAATATTTTATTAAGAGACGAGACAGGTTTTACCAATTTTTAATTTCCTAATGGACACTAATGTTTTAAAATAAACATTTCTATATTTTAATAAAAAGTTATCTTCTATCACAAAATATTTGGACATTTGCCAACTTTCAAATAATTCTAATAGTTTTATGATGGTTTTCGAATTCACTTGACATAAGTAGATATATTTTATAACATTAACGTAATTGCATTGAACATGAAAAGAATCATTCACATTTGTAAATTACTTTAAAATGTTTAAATATTTCACAGCTACGATACGATAGTCATGCATTCATTTCTCTTGCGTGTTATAACAATGCACGATACAAAAATGTATAATAGTCATAAATATACAGTAGCTTATTAAAAACTTATAATAAAATAATGTACTATTTCAATACAAGTTTATAATGTACAAATAACTAACTGTTTCCCGCGACATCGTTCATATTTTAAATTGTTAAGTAAAGAGACTGAATTCTTAAACCCCTCTAGACCTCTACATCTGTAAAAGTTCGAGATATGTTATTATATTTTTTTCGTTATTACTAATATTATGCGAAAGTTTAGATGGACGGATGGATGTTTGTTATAGCTTAAACGGCTAGATCTTAATGAAATTTTGCATAGATTAGTGCATAGTCTAGTAAACACATAGGCTACTATTTTTTTTTGTTTCAACGCGGGAAGAGTCGCAGGAGAAAGGTAGTTTAGCGTAAATAGACCAGTTTTTGTTTAAAATATCGAAATGTCTATCACGAAAAACACAAATGTTATGTTCATTAAATTGAAACTCTAATTCACTAGCTATTTTTGATGACAAGAAGCGATCATGAATTCATTGCAGTCTATGCAGTGTGTCTGGCATGTCGCCAGCCGAGCCCGTGTTGTACAAGCCTCTAGGATCATTTATAAAATTCATAGATTTGCACTTCAACAGCCACTAAGCTAAGGATATGGCGGTATGCTATTTATGACTTAATTTATTTTTTAAGGAAACTTCAAAAACCAACGGAAGCTAAAGATCTATGAGTAGTAAGAGTGTTTGTGGCTTACAATTTAAATTTACGTAATTTAAGATATGAAATTATCAAAAATTATGAACTAACAAAAATAATAATAACATAATTACCATGAGATAATATGAAATGTAATGAAACTAAAAAAAACGTAACCAAATTCATATTTAATGTGTATAGAAATAGATAAATAAATTACATATCGTTTGGTCCTTTCAAATATCCACTGATATTGAAAAGCCGTATCGCCTATATCAACGAAACGGGTTAACGCATTTCACGATCCAAACCAAAATACAAATTGAGAAGCTCGAACATACAGTTTAATTAAGAATTCTCTGAACTATTCTGAACTTCAATAGGCTTCGAATCTATAACAAAATACACTTTAGTATTTAACTATCTTTTGCCTGCGACTCTGTCCGCGTGGTTTAAAAAAAAAACAAAAGAAAGTAGCCTATGTGTTCTTCCAGGCTCCTCTACAGTTATTCCAAATTTCATCGAGATCCGTTCAGCAGTTTAGGCTACAAACTCTACAACATCCATCTAAACTTTCGCATTTAAAATTTAGTGAGGTTAATCACATTAATATATTTCTTTCAAACATTAAATATGACAATTAATAGTTATAATTACGTTAAAAAAATATTTAATAGTCCCTTAAATAGGATATTTAAGGGACTAAACCTTAGTCAACCAAGGCGAAGAACAAATATCGTGATTGACTAAGGTCTTGTGTGTTGACTTCATATCACATATATATTGATACTAGCATCCGCCCGCCACTCCGTCCGTGAAATTAAGAAAAAGGACTTAGCCTATGTGTTCTTCCAGACTATGTTCGACATCTATGCCAATGTAGACCTGTTCAGCCGTATGGCAAATTCTAAGAAATGTCCATCCATCTAAACTTTCATATTAATACTATTAGTACGATCACGATATGCACAGTGTTCCACTTATAGAAATCGCTTTGTTTCTTGCAATGGGACAAACTTCGCCTGTTCTTGAGATATGCTAACGACAAGAAAATAATAAAAAACAATTAGTCGAGTATTGATTGATCTTTTTTCGTACAGACATTTAAAAGATGCGTCCTATTGATTATATGTCGTCTCAAAGTATACAAAAAGTTCAAACGACTGTAGCTTTAAAATCGTAACACCGCAAGATTTCTTAATAGTACATATTGAGTAGTAAAATTCATTCATTGTCTATATTTGAATACGTCCTACGTTATACCCATTAGCGCTTCTAGCCGTCGAAGTGTTCCGAACAGAACATAAATAAGAACAATGTAGATTGTCTTGTAGCATGTTTTAAACGAACTATTATCCATTGTAATGTAAAAAGATTTTTTTTTTAAGATTTTACGATGAATAGCCCGCAATGTTTATAACCTTGTTTATAACCAATCTTTATATTTGCGGAGTTTTGAAGCGAATTATGAAGACCTAATTAATTTTTTTCTCTAAACAAACATGTTTTTTAAATTATAATTTAGATTGAATAAACATTGGAATATTTTTATCTACGAAATAACCTTCTCACATTACAATATACTAGCTTACGCTCGCGACTCCGTCCGCGTGGACTTAACAAAACAAAAGTAAGCACCTAGACTATGTGTTCTTCTAGAAAATCCTCTACATATATGGAAATTTTTATCGAGATTAGTTCAGCAGTTTAGGCGTTAAACTCTAACAAACATCCATCCAAAAGTAGACGGATTTGTTATGAATTTTAAACCACTTTATTTACATATATGCATAATAATTAAAAAACAATTACAAGCAAAGTCAATTAAAAGCATGTGTTGTTAATATTCACACAATCGACAATAGAGCAATTTGCATTATAGTACTAATTGCTTCGTATAACATAACCATAGCTGGAGGTCTGCCAACGCAGCGGAGCCTTAAGTGGTTTCTCCACGAGGGTAATATTAAGCCTTTAAAATCAGACAAGCTTCGCAATATTGTGTTTTATTTATGTAATACAACTTCACACACCAAAATATTAGAAAAACAACTTTGTTAATTTTGGCTCATAAGGCAAAGGGAAAGATAAATAAAAAAACGTAAGTCGCCTTGATTACGCAAATGAAATCTTTTCGCTAAATATAATTTTTACAAACGGTTTATTAGTAGTTTATTTTAAGAAGAAAATAAACTATCATGTACTTTTCTATTCATATTATTTATTTAAAAAATAAACAATTTTACCTGAAACCGTCGAATTTGATTCCTGTAAAAAAAAACAGTTTTCAATAAAAAAGACTCACTTAAACTACTCAAAAAGTGTTTAAACTTTATTAACTAGCTGTTGCTCGCGACTTCGCTCACGTGCAATAAAAAACAGCCTATGTTACTGATAACGTAGCTCTTTAATGGCGAAAGAATTTTTAAAATCGGCCCAGTAGTATTTTCGTTATTTCTATACATACAAAAATACAAATCTTTCCTCTTTATAATATTAGTATAGACTATTATAGATATTTGACATGTAAGATGTATTTAATTTTTTAAAACTTCGATAAATAAATAATTAGGTTAAAGAGTTCCATTAATACACAAGTGGGTCACTTAGCTAGATTGCACTGACCAACCTCACTTTTTCATTCAAGATGTGGCACAGATAAGAAATATTTAGTGAAAGTCCAATGCTTTTTAAATGGAATTAATAATAACAAAAGACATTATTGCAATCTTTATGCCATCTCCATACTTTCCTCGTAACTTCGCTGTATCTTTTTATAAATCTATATCTATACTAATACTCGTATTACGAGTATAAAGAGGAAAGATTTGTATTTTTGTATGTATTGAAATAACTCAAAAACTACTGAGCCGATTTTAAAAATTCTTTCACCGTTATAAAGGTAATTTACCCGTGAGTAACATAGGCTATATTTTTTAATTTCACGCGGGTGAAGTCGCGAGCAACAGCTAGTATGCTTATAAATACACTTGAATGAATTCAATTAACCATTCCAATCACTCGTATTATATTTGCTGTAAATGTTTTCATAAATTATACTCGTAATAATCAATTTAATACTTCAAATAATAATGATTTTAACGAGCTTTTGCCCGCAACTCCGTTCACGTATTTATAAAAACCTTGATAAGCATATGTGTCCAGACTATGTTCTGTTTCTATGTCTATAATCGATATCCATTGAGCCGTTCTGGATACCTTCTAACAAGCATTTCATTCATACTTTTAAACGCATTACTCGCCTAGAAATATTTATTTATTGAGATAAAACAACAGGTCAAATTATAGCACATACACATTTTTACACAATACAATAACATGCAGATAATTTGTTCTAATTATATGTTTACACGACATACATAGAAGAACAACAACAACAGTAACAACAGTAACAACAGTAGACAGAATATGTTTTATCTATTTTTAACCCAAAACATAAAATTTAAATTAAGTTTCAGGGATAACCTCTCGTAGATATTTTATTTATTAAGATAAATAAAAAAATAAATTAAAATGACCTATTAATTAAACATTAACTTGGAAAAATTTGATGCCCGGAATTATTCTGTACGAAGAGAATACTCAACAGAGAAATGACCCGGGCCCCGGTGAATGCCGACAGGAGTGGCACAGATAAGGCGATGCGAGCTAATGAAATTACACGCCTTTGTCAGAGGTTACGTTAGGTCACTTGATGGTAGTTTGCGAAATGCGCTGTTGATATAACGAGAATGTCATTGAATATTATACCTACATTTTAAGGTAAATTGTAAACTGTTTTACTAAAGCATGATATAATAGTACGGAAGTGAAGTTTTTTGTTAAGGTTGATACATTATATAAAACATTTGTTACTTCTAGGGGATAAAAAGGAGCAAAACAGTATATTTTATACGAGTGTAGTAATAATAATCTTACTTCTTATTATTACTTATTACGACTATCGACTACCATTATTCCGATAGTCGTTTCGGTGCACGGGCTTATAGCGAAGAGCTTCGACCAACATCTTAAGAAACTCTCGCTAGACAGTTGGATTAAGGGCCCGATTCAAAAGGCGGTTATTTTAGAAACCGCACGCATTGTGAGGATGTTCCTGTCTCTGCAGCCCTGACCACTGGTTGCTTGAGTCATCGGATTCCGCAGCCGGTGGTGCTCTATTTTTTATATAATATATTTTATTTATTTTTATATAAATCATGTAAAATATATTATATAGATGATATGAAATAAAGATACATGTTGAAATCTTACTTATAATATTATAAAAGCTAAAGTTTAGATAGATGGATAGATGGATGCTTGTTAGAGTTTGTAACCTAAACTGCTCAACGGATCTCGATGAAATTTAGCTTAGATGTAGAGGATAGTCTAGAAGAACACATAGGCTGTTTTTTTTATTTCATGTGGACGGAGTCCCAGGCGAAAGCTTATATGTATAATTTTATATTAACTACAGACTCAGTATCATTTTCATATGAAACGTGTCACATTTCAGACCTTTGAAATAGTAGACTTTTAATAAATCCGACGCTTTGGTGTAAAAGAGAAACTGAGTTTTTTCTATTAACAGAAAGTTGCATTTTTTATCATAAAAATGCATCGTTTCATTTATTTTAAATGAAACAACGTCCATCAGTAAATATAAAACCATTTTCATTTCATTTATTTTAAAATAAAACGAGTAAGTTATACAATCACGTGACTCGAACAATGTCATGAATTTTAATGTGATGGCCTATCGATGCTTTTAGAGTTTTTAAATTTACAATCAGCTATCGTATTTATTACCACATATTCTATTTTACACCAGTAACATTACAATCTTAGTTGCTACTCCAATCTACTAGCCGAAAATTACAATCTCAAATAATAACACTTATTATTATTTGATTTTAGTAATGTTAATAAGAAATCGATACGTTAAATTAATGTAATAATGAAATCGTAAACTATTTAAAAGGGAACCCCGGGGCGGTATAAGTTGAATAGGAAAAGTGCATTGCAACAACTTTAATTGAATTCATTTTTCAATTCTCACGACAAAAATTATTCAACCAACTCTAGCGACAAGTTTATAATTATTTTTAAAACATAGGTAATAACATTTTGAAAAACATGGTTAATAAAAGAGCAAACAAATTTAAAATTTTGTAAAACGAAATCTATACTAACATAATAAAGCGAAAACCCACACTTTTTTGTTGCCTAAGATGTCAGCAATTACAGCATATTTTTGAATAATCCTTTTTTTAATTAAAAAGCCCTACAC
>LD688945.1:2291398-2301615 GCA_003118335.3 Papilio memnon
TATACGTAGCAAGGCATAGCTTAGGTAAGACTGCTATAATATCACTTAGACTTTAGTTAATTTTTTTCAGTCATTGATTGATAATGTTTGGTGAAAATAGCCTTAGTTAGAATTAAAGTATACTAAAATTAACACATACATTTTCTGTAGCCAGTTTAAAACAGTTAATTTACTACTGGACTGTTATTTGATAACAAGTGAATTATTTTGACGCTTATTAAAAAATGTATGTGACTTCTATTTAATTATTATTAATTAGTACAACATAAAGTAGCGGTATATTATATTATGCCTGAATAACATGAGATATGAACTCTTAGCTTCAATTTCTTAGAACCAGTATCGCAGGTGTGTTATTCTGGCGCTATCATTGGTCCGTTTAAGTGATATTAGGTCCAATATTTTTACAAACTGTATTCTTGTTGCGTCATTACAATTATATTTCATGTTATTATGCACAATTAGAAGGATGATATATTTAGTTTATATTTACTTAATTCCCATGCTCTACGCCGTAGCAAATCAGTCTCATGTATGCAAAGTATTATAGATTTAGTGGAAGTAATTTACTTTATCCCATGATTGAAAACTTAAGATTAACTTAAGTACGTCAACATAGTTTTTAGATAGGATTAATTAAATAGATTAATATCGTAAATTTATGCAATAAGTGGATCATTATCTACGAAATTCTAACTCAGTCTGTCATCGACAGCAAGTATAGTATATTTATGGAAGTCAGTAAGCTATAGACATGTAGAAATACTTACATTAACTTAGCCTAGCTCACGTATTTTTTTCAGCAAATAGATTAGAATTGACTAGATCTCATTTTTATTGCCATTTCATGTGTATGTGTATGATCATGTAGTGACTGTAGTAAACAATGGCGTTCCTAACGTCAGCTCCGCCGGCAGGCTCGGCAGCACGGCCGCCAGCCCGCGCCGGCGCCGGCGGCGAGCCCGCGCGCGCGCAGCCCGCCTCACCCCGCGCCGAGCGGTGTTCGCGCCTACTCCTGCCAGCATTGGGAGTCGCGCCTCCTCGCCCCGCCGGCATCTCTCCCCCGCGCCGCCCGCGCCGAGCCGCACTCGCCATGCGACACCGTCGAGGTACACTGCCTGTGATGTTGTGCGCCTCAGTGTCATAGTCTAGCATGTAATTAGATGTAACCAATGTTGTGTGTTAATATTAAGTTTTATGTAATTATGAGTGATATTGTTATTATCGTATGCCGCATGTGCGCAAGACAATGCAATGTGAGACGTCACCTTTTAGACGCGCTGAGTTTGAGCTCGCTGGTATATTTTTTTTGTTGTTGTTGTTGTTTTGATAGCGTTTGCCATTTGATACGGCGTTAATATGTGTTACCGAGAAGTGTCGTCACGCGAAGTGAGAAAAGTGGGCCGGCCATGAAACAGCGACACCTAGCGGAGAGCAGCGTCCGGTGGCAGGCGACCAAGTATCAAAGACTGCGTCTTGACGTACGGAACGAAACATGAGTGATTGCTTTGTTTGAACTTCAAAACTTTTTAACGACTTTGTTAAATAATAATCAATCGCCAAATCGCGTTCGCTTCCATGATCGTATTCTCAACTTAAACATATCTTCTTAGATAATAAAATAAAAATAAATTTAAAAAAAAGTTCAATTAGAATTAACATAAAGATAGATTTCTTGCCTTTCTCGTGCCTATGATTATATCTAATAAAGTGAGATTGAAAAATAAAAATAATCTGTGATTAAACTAAACCAAAAGTGGAATCGAATATTGACTAAAAACTATTTTCCCTTTACTCTATTTATAAGATTAAATCTTATTTTCAATAACAACTTAGTCACGCTAGACGTAGATGTAAATTTCGTTTTACAAAACAGACTTGAGTGCGGTAAACACTGAACAGTTTAAATATCTTCGAGATAAAAGTGTTATTGTTTTCGGCGAGAGTAACTTAGCAAGTGGCTAAGCTGTGTTTGTTAAGGGCGTTATTTAACGGCCACAAAACTGGCAAGTATGCAGGCAGCTCTTATGTTAAGAGCAAAATCGCGAGAAAGAAGAAAACAACGCCTCAAGCGAGGCATCAAAGCAGAACTACCGAGCAATGTTGCCACCAAGACCATTGCTCCGTTCCCGAGATATCCTCCTACGTCATGGGTATGTTTTTTTATATTTCTAGATGTGGCATTGCATGATATGTTCAATGGAAACTGTGTACGTGTTGTTATAATTAGTGGTTGATGATATACCTTTATTGATGTTGTATGATCATTTATGTTGTTTTAAACTTGAATGGACTTAAGTTATTTTTGTTAAAATAAGTTTTAGAATAAAATTACTTCCAAGTTGATTAGGAGAAGGTTATTAGCTTAATTACTTTACTGGCTTCTCAGCCGTATGACGCCCATTGTTGGGCATAAAACTCCACCAAAGATCACTACAATCGGTCAGATTGATTAGCTTAATATATTAATTGCATTTTTGAAATATTTCACTATAGAATTTGTTTCAATTACAATCCATTTTAACTATTTAATCTTATCTTGATGTAAATATTAAAAAGTATCGCAACTTTAATTATAAAAAGCAATCGGTAGAAGAGTAATTCATTAGTAGGAACTGTCATCTCTCCATCGCCGAGTACAGACGATACCAAACGCGCTTTGTTACAGCGTTCAGTTTGAGTACAATGCGGAGAGAAATACATTGTAATGTTGGTATGAAACTGTTCGCGACGTGGGACCGCTTTGGAAAAGCTTGAAGTGGAATTCCCATATCATTGTTTTATAGTTGTTATTCGGAAAGTTGGATGCGGCGTGTAATCGGTTTAGAGTGGACGTAGCTGGGAAACTATTTTACAAAAAAATGATAGGTTTTACTCTGAAGCTAAAAGCTTTTCTCGCGAAAGTAAATGTTATTTTGTATAAAAAAAATATAAATCACATTTAGACAACAATGCACCTAAATGATTTTCAAAGTAAATTTATATGCACAGATGAAAAGCTATGTAAGGAAATCTTGAATCTACTTTTTTATTCCTAATTTATTGTTGAATCTTCTCCAATTTTTACATGAGACGATTAAAATCAACGCATTGAAAATATATTCTTTTCATGGATAAAATATCAAAGATTTATCTTATCCAATCTTAAGATATCTATTATCTATAATAACTTACTCTTAATTAACCTAATTATCAAAGTAGGTACTGTTACTTATTTTTGGCAACTAAACCATCTTGATACTTTTAAGAAGCCGGAAGTTTTCAACTAAAATCGTTTCCTGCAATTCAATATTACCCTGCTAAAGCTCTTAGAAAAGTTTCCACCCTTCATATTAAGGTACGTATACATTTATCATTTTGGAATCCAACATAATAACATAGTGTACACTTAAGTCGGTCCGAGGGGTAACGATTTTAGAAATACGACCATTGGAATTTCTTTCTACACGCAAGGAAATCATTCGAAATTTTTACGGCCTACGGTATTCCATTCGACTTTTTCATTATTTTCATTAACTAGGGAAATAAAAAAATGTTAATAGGGAAATTAGTTTAGTTTTATATAATATTTTTAAAAGGTTAAAAAACTCATTAGATAAGCGTTTGATTGAGTTTTTGTCTTGAACACTACATTTATGAAGGTTTTTTTACATCTTCGTAGTAAAAAGTTCGTAGTCGATCAGAAATAAGTTATGTTTTGCTGTTACTACTTTACATGATTGTATTTGAATCGCGTTGTAACCACTAATTATCCTTGCAAATGACACAGTACACTTATCAAGAAAAGCGTCATCGTAACACGTCATAAATCAGTCATAATATCGACCGAGTAAGTCGATATCTGCATAGCGCAGGACCTTGACACAAAGCTGACACGCCGAGCAACGCGCACTGACACGCCTTATCACAAAATTAATAATAACGCTTTTGTTCACGATAGTACAATAGAGCGCGGTTCTAGTAACTAAGCGATCACTGAAACTGATTTTAGACAAATATAAGTGTGAACGTAGACTAAGGAAAATACTTCATTTTGGGTTTATATTGAAACCATCAACATAACATATTTTTGTGTAAAATATTAATAGATTTTTGTAAATTCACTAGTAACTATTACTTTTATTATTACAACTAAGTTCTAAACTTGTGCTAGGCATAATTTACGACAATAGTCGAATGGCGGGATTTTATTTTTTTAATCTTACGCGAACGAAGTCGCGGGCGAAAGCTAGATAAGTGAAGAAACTAGCATATATCTAAGTTAATACAAAATATCTAATTCTAACTTACTCTCTGCGATATTATATGGTAAAAACCGTATCATTTTAATTCTCTGGCAACTATTACAATTATTTTACTGAGTTTCTTTATCTTTCCTAGATTTTATTCAAACATCAAAAGTAATCAATAACAGTGGTAGAGCCCGCTTTAACTTCTTCGCGCGAATGGGTCAGCTCGCCGAGTATTATACTACGACCGCACAGAAAACCGGCGTGATGTGGGAGCAATTGCGCGTTTCGTCTGATGTGCGTCTCCTCCTCCGTCGCTTAAGGGTAGACAACGCATTCGCTATTGCGTATGTCTAAGGGCAGCGGTCGCTTTGCCAATTTGGCAGATCCAGGTGGCCGCTTGCTTGTTTGCCATCTTATGATATAAATTAAAAAATCGTTTTTTAAGTTCTATTGATTTATAACACCAGTAAAATTTTAGGTAATGTATTTAACTTCTCTATATGTCTTTATTATAAAAGGAAAAAAAAAAAAAACAAATTACTTCCCGTTACAGACGAGTATTTAAAACGAGAAATACGAGTATTGTCTCCTTATGTATTTTTTTTTAAATTCATAAATACTTCACATCCTTTTGGATTATGGTCGTTATGCTATAGTCAAGTACAGACAGCTTCAACGCCTTCGGTTTCAAAATTACGTATACATTTCTTCGTCAATAATATGTATTTGTGGTCTGAAATCTACACATTTAAGCAGGGGACTGTACATAGTCATTAATAGGTATGTTTAGAGCACGCGCACACCTTTCTCTAAACTATCGCACAACTGTTTAGTCACGCTTAGATTCTTATGGAGATGCACATACTACTCTATTTTTAGTTGTGCAACTAAACTGTTCAATGGGCTACGAAACAATCTACAATCGCACAACGGTTGTGCGATAGTTTAGATAGTTCAAAGGTGTGCGCCCGCTTTTACTCGTAGTATAAGAACTCGGTTAGGATTAGCATTGTGAGCATTATTGTGGTTTTTATTCGTCCCTAATCGGGATTATTATTCCTTGTCAAAGGAATAAGTATTATTTTTACGGTTACATCGACTTAACCTCTTTGCTTGGGGTCACATTGTTATTCTGAATACCGAAGGTTAAGCTTAGTGAATGGCGTGATTGTTTGTACCGTGCTAAATAGCTATTCGTAAAAACACATTTCGCTACATTCCGTCGTTAAAAATGTGAATCAATTTATTAAAACGACTTTTGATGTGTAAATTGTGACGCATAAAAATGTTTTCCTTTTATCACTTTTAAGAATTAAGTATTTTGTAGTGACTGTATTTCGAAAAAAAATGTTATTTTCGTAATGGCAATATTTTAAAATACTACGAAAATCGTCTGGCGTCCTTGATAACCTCTTTGCTAAAAGCGTGAAAGCATACTCGAATGGAGAGGTGCTTCAGGTGAAAAATATCTATTTTCAACTGAGAAATATTCATAAAATTCAATATCGGAAGATTAAAAACCCACATAGTATCAGTAACAGACGTTTGAAGTCTATTAATATGTGAAAATAGCTTTGGGATCTTGAAATATCAAAATATTTATAACATTTCATACTGAGCCTTATATTTATTGCTAATTGTCGACGAAGAAAGATATTTTAAGACTTGTACGTAGACTAGGTCTGTGCTAGTTCATCGATACATACTTTACTCTTGAGCCTAGCTAGCCGGTACTCACTAGGTAGCCGGTAGCTATTTTAACTCATTTGTATTTGTTAACATTTCGTTTAAATAATGACTGCATAAAAGATTTTTTCTTAATATAAGACATTTATTATCACAATTTTATATTCCTTAAAATTACACCATAAGCGACCTGATATTTCTCTAGACGAACGCTTTAGAAAATGCCATAAACGAGGACCGCATTCTGTGGAAGGCATTGGGGAAGGCCTATGTCCAGCAGTGGGCAGACAAAGGCTGATGATGATGATGATGATGATGATGATAAACGAGTAAATTGTATGCTAGACTGCTAAATTGAACCTCATTACAATTACACACGGTTTATATTACAGTACTGTGTTCTTTAGAAATCGTATTATAATATCGGTGTAGAAATTACAGGGTGCGAGGCGATATTGGTTTATGTGGGATACCTCAATGGACTATGACAACTTTTAACGCACTGCTATGCATGTATGAAGCATTCATACCTATTGCAATTCGATAAACGTATATACTTATTCAAGCAATTATTTTTTTGTTATAAGTTTTATTTTATATTATCGAAATCTGTGTATCTGAAAGGAGTAAATATATTACTTGTGTGTTATTAGACATTAATTATACAAGTTAAAAAGGATGAGTAATATACGAATACATTAAAATTAAAATTTTAGAATTTCAAGTGAGACAATAAAATAAGAAACTATGGATATTTCCCGTTGGGCCGATTGAGTCCATATATGACCCAATAGGAAAGAAAGTCCCAATGGGCTGATCGATCGCTGTGCTGATCAACCAATCGGAGACATCCGAAACTAGTCGTTATTTATATTGGTAATTAAAATTCAAATCGCATAACAAACTTTGTAGTTCAATGGGCACGACAGTTCTCCCGCCGAAGCGTTATATTGCTCGTATATGTTGCTAACTCAGGCCTATTTCGTAACAAGTCGGTCAAGGAAGTTCTTCCGTAAAACAAAAGCTGTCACTTAACACGATCTCAGTTTTTTATAAAGCAAAAAAATTGCCTACGCTTTAAACATCTTGTAAAAACGAGGCGACGTGCAGTTTTGTAGAGAAACAACGCATTTTCTGGAATACTTGAGTACAAAATCATATATGTTTATAATTATTTTTATGTTACTAATATTATAAATGCGAAAGTTTAGATGTTTGTTAGAGTTTGTCAATTAAACGGCTCAACGGATCGGGATGAAATTTGTCATAGATGTAGAGAGTCTGGAAGAACACATGGCTCACAGGCGAAAGCTAATCTTACTAATCTTGCTAATATTATAAATGCCAAAGTTTAGATGGATGGATGGATAGATGGATGTTTGTTAGAGTTTGTAGCCTAAAAGGCCGAACGGATCTGGATGAAATTTGGCATAGATGTAGAACGTAGTCTGGAAGAAAACATAGGCTACTTACTTTTGTTTTTTTTTTAATTCCACGCGGAAGGAGTCGCGGGCGAAAGCTGGTATTAAATAGTATTAAGATAAACATGTAGTTTAAACTTTAAAAAAAATATATACGTTTACTTAATCCATGCAAAATGTCTCATTACTGAGCATTTACATGTTCTTTTGTGAGTCGAGATCATTAGTGTTTTCTTTTTCATTCTACAATACATCAAACTACGTATAAGCTGTATTATACAAATTGTTACTTGACATTAAACTTAAACAAGTGTACCTTAATTTTTAAGCTATATGAATAAAAATAAATGTTCACATTTCGTCTACAAACATTGGGTTTCATGTGATACTTGCATTAACGTATGGTTGTCTTTGTTTTTTGAAAGAGACAGAAAGAGATGGAGATTTTCGTGCGTTTTCACGGTAACAAAGGTCAAGTTAATGGGACATCGAAAATGTTTTTCTTTAATTTCGTACTACCAGAACACTATTAAGATGTCAGTATTGTAATACATAACGGGGCCAAATTATTGTTAATTTTTAAAGGATTAAAGTAACTGGCAACTAATAATTTTGAGTACTGGCTGAATATGCCTCGTGCATGATAGATGTCAAGCGGCGATCGAATGACACATGACAGTTGTCATTGAATGGTGGAAATTGTTATTATAAAATCAATTGGTTAATCTCTGTAAATGTTTGCAATTCAATTTGTGTATTGTGAAGTTATCAATTAAGATGGTGCTCAACTAAGGATAGTGTTTCTAATGTTACGCGATTGTTATTTCATTATCTCCGACATACCCACGCCCACAATAGAAGATCGTTACCGTGTATATGATCTACCTTCGGAATTGTACAAACCGCTCGTCACTCCGACATATATTTAAAAGGGAGGAAATTAAAAAACACACTTAACTTTAGTAAAATTATTTTTACGCGTTGCCGACAGTGGTGTAAGTTTAGCTTTACAATGAATTAATTCTCAGTCACGATTCTAACGCTATCCCAACTATTGTAAAATGCATTACAACGCTAAAAGCTTTTCCCCGTTAATTTGTTGAATATGCTGAATGAAAATAAAAGAAAACTTTAAATAGAACATTTTGTTTCGTAAAAAAAGTGTGGATAACATAGAGTAATGTATAAATATATCTGATAATCATTTTTTTATTCCTTTTTTTAAGCTACTGCTTGACCACGATCCCAACGTTAACGTTACGTTCCAGTTTAAGATAAGAGTGAATAATCCATTATAAGAGTGAATTAAAATCGACATTAAGGGCCTGTCTCACCAAATTACAAATTGTCTGATAACAATCCAACGTGTAAAATATGTGACAGAAATATCAGATTTTGTTTCCTTATCTGACAGTGACGTCTTTTTTAAGCTATCTGAACCTCTATCAGTCAGTGGTGGGACAGACCCTTAATTATTTATATTTTGAGAAGAAGCAAGCAAGTAAATAACAAATATTTATGCACTAGATTAAGACAACTAAAATCTCGCACATTTCCCTATTTACTAGATAGAAAAATTACTATTAATATTGACTAGCTGTCGTCCGCGACTTCGTCCGCGCGGAATTAAAAAACAACTTAATTAATATGTGTTCTTCCAGAATGTGTTCTACATCTATACTACATTTAAGCAAGATCTGTTGTCCATCCATCCATCTATACATTTAAATTTACGCGTTTATAATATTAGTAATCATAATAGCGTCCCGAAAGACAAAGTAAGTTATAAAACTAGATATCAAATTTCCAAATTAACAGTTCAAACTCAGCACAATCGTGTTCAAGTCAAGCTCGAGACGAACGTCTTCAAATTAAGTAAGGACGCTTTTCGAATAGGGTCCTTGATACGCGATGACGTAGCACACTTAAGCCAGCTCGTGAGAACCTATTGAGTTCTGTATGTCAACAAGGCAATCGCTCAAGTCTCAGCTGATAACAAAGCCTATAACTGTGAAGATAACCTCTTGATGACAAAAGAAAGTCTCCTTTGAAAATCTTTTGACATCAAGTAGACAAAAATATGAACCATCTTTTAAGCAATTGAACCAAGTTGTAACAAATCATTTCGTATAAAAGCGTTACAAGAACTAATTCTTTTAAATACTAGATTGTTCGTTTTAATTCTTATTTTATTTGTCTATAAGAGTCTCTTATTAGGTCCTACGTATTAATATGTTGTCGTATTTCGGCAATGAAAACCTAACCTAACACCGTATGAAGTACGTAAAAAAAATACTGTTTATTGTTCGTTTACCTTCAGTAAAAGACCCTCATTAGTCCGTGTAAAGATATTACAAGGTTATTCAATAACAGCGTTGAATAAAGGCCTCAGGTCTCCCCCATCCCGACTGAGCCCGGGTCAACGCGATTGTGTGCGGCCAAGAGGCTCTTTGATGCTGTAATCAATATGCTTGTGATCAAGTGCTTTCAGTGCAGCCAAGTAATTGAAATTTGATGTTATTACGTCGGAGCCATCTTGTATACCTGTAAACACTGCTGTGACACATGTGTACATATTGTTATATTATATTAGTACATATTTTTACATAAGTTACATTCGCTTTGATAAAATAGAGACGATATGAATCAATAAAAGTGTAAAGGCTGTGTAACTACGGTAATATGTGGTTTACAACTCAGAAACGTTTAATGGTAACATATGTGAATATATTAGTTTTGTGATTTAATGTTTAATTTATAACGACTCTTTAACCACGGATGATATAGGTATGTAATTTAATTTTTATATTATATAAACTAGCGGCTTCATCCGCGGGAAATTATAAAAAAATTATTTACATTTGTCAAATCATCAATT
>LD688945.1:2301877-2319355 GCA_003118335.3 Papilio memnon
TACGGCCACGGAAGATCAGCACATGCGCTGAGTGGCTTTTAAATAAATAAATAAATAAATAAAGGCTATTTAACTCTACGGTAATATGTGGTTTACAACTCAGAAATGTTTAATGGTAAGTTACGTGAGATATGAATATTGTCTTGTGATTTAATGTTTAATTTATAACGACTCTTTAACCACGGGTGACATAGGTATGTAATTTAATTTTTGTAAAATAATTATCAATTCCAAACTATTTTCATCTCCTGAAATATTATTTGAATATAGAGCCTAAAAGTTTACTATAAATTGAAAAAAATATCGTACAAGATGAATTATTTCGAGCATAAGTAAATGCAGTTTGAAGTTAATTTAATTTTTAAAGCAAACGAAAGACGCTGCCTTTAATCAGAGTCCGTACTAAAGCTTCGTTTTAAATATAATTCACCGAATTTGCATAGAAATTGGATTAAAAACCCTTACACCCGTTAGTTCTTAATTCATATTTAAATTACTGTAAGGATTAGAATTGAAATTGCAATTTGTAATTACTAATGACCGGATTTACCAAAACATTTATTAGAATGTTCTGGAAATGTTCAAAGATTTTAGATTAGTAGATCGGATTATGAAGTCATTAAACGCTTGTATTAAAATATATTGTTGTTTTCGTTTTTACAAATAAACTAGCTGTTGCTCGCGACTTCGCGAGAAATTAAAAAATATAGCCCTTGTTACTCACAGATAAATTACTTTTTTAACGGTGAAAGAGTTTTTAAAATCAGCCCAGTAGTTTTTGAGTTATTTCAATACATAAATACAAATCTTATCTCTTTATAATATTAGTATAGATTGAGCCTAGAACTCCACAAATATACATTTTTCAAGTTGTGAAACACATTTTGGTAATTTTTAAAACATTTAACGTGTGTTTTCAAAAGTACGTATATTGTCAGTGATAAAAACCGACGACTGCATAAAAGTAAAAAGGTATTTTAGCGATTCGCGAGGGCTCATGTGGTAAATTGCTTTTAAAGCCCTCTCCCACCTCGATAAAAAACATACACGTTGAACACTTTACGTGAATTTTATCTAAAACATTAAGGTAAAGTGCTTGAAAAGGTTGTTATGATATTTAGCTAATCGATTTTAAATATGCCATATTGTTATACTTTAAAACACATTTTATTTAAGGTGCCTACTGACTGATGTTACGCGATAGTTACAAGTGTAATCTAGCGGCTCATTGCTCCCTGGTTACCCCGTAACAGTACTGATTGCATGAATATGAATGAATGAATATGAATGCCTTGCAATATACACCGCGTAACGTCGATCAGTCCGCGCCTTAATAAGTACTATGTGAAAATAGAAAATATAATAATTGTACAGTCGACAACAATGTGTCATAAAAATTCTCAATATTTCATTAATCGGTTGTAACTTATCATAGTACTCGACTTTACTTAAGTTTATCCTGCACTTTTTAATTCTCAACCCTCACGGACAATAGGACGGGCGGAGTTGACAATAGACATTTCCGTCGACAAAATACATTCGATAAAAATGCCGATTTACTTCATTAAGAAGATTTCATTGTAAAGTCAATTAAACTATCTTTGGTTTTCAATTTTCGTCACGCGTTAATTTATCAATGTTGAAACAATGGCCATGATTCCGACGTATCAGAACGACGGGAGGCATGTGTC
This sequence comes from Papilio memnon, assembly GCA_003118335.3. Classification (NCBI taxonomy): domain Eukaryota; kingdom Metazoa; phylum Arthropoda; class Insecta; order Lepidoptera; family Papilionidae; genus Papilio; species Papilio memnon. The sequence continues at coordinate 2,303,569 of LD688945.1, forward strand.
GTAATTATTCATACACAACAGGTTATGTCTACGAGTAGAGCTTCCAGCCAACTCGTTCATGATTAATTGTTATTCATGTTGACTTTGACATACAATCTTACTTGCTAATATTATAAATGCGAAAGTTTAGATGGATAGATGTTTGTTAGAGTTTGTAGCCTAAACTGTTGAACGGATCTCAATGAAATTTGGCATAGATTTAGAGGATAGTCTGGAAGAACAAAGGGGTACTTACTTTTGTTTTTTTTTTTATTCTACGCGGTTGGAGTCGCAGACGAAAGCTAATTTGGCATATACAATGATAGTATTATGTCCTTTAAAATCATATTCATGACTGTAATATATTTAAGAACGATTGTAATTACAACACTTAGTAAGTGTTTTTACGGTAGTGTAATATGTAAGCGGTCTACGTTCGTAGCAGATCTACTCTCGTAGAGGATCGGGCTGAGCTAAGTTTTTAATTAAAAATAATTATCTTGATAACTTAAGTCAATAACACAAGATTTTATCGATGTCAACCTTTCAATTGATTAGAATTGATTTATTTCCGTTTTAAAACTCTTTTTGAGGATCTTAAAAATTAAACGATTAAATAATTATTATTATTTATACCAAGAAATTCCGGCATAAACTACGAATTAGGTCACATATTAAAAACATACGACCCAAATCTCTATTTCTTTTCCAGTGACATTTACGGCTTACAGTTATGCAAAAAAGGCATAACGATTATATGATCATGTTGAATTGAAATGCCAACTTAAATATTTCATTCATCGGACGACAATATTGTTCGTAGCATCGCTTATTACTAGCGTAAGTACAGTCACCATTGTATACAACAATAGCATTTCATTTTATATTCTGACTGGCTTTCGCTCGCGACTCCGTCCGCGTGGAATTAACAAAAAAAAAATAAGTACGTGTTCTTCCAGACTATCCTCTACATCTATGCCAAATTTCATCAACATCCGTTCAGCAGGCTATAAACACACATCCATCCATTTGGATTAAATAAACGCGTTGACTATTTCACGTTGTGTATACGGAACGCGTGATACGCGATACTAGCGACGCAAGTATACGATACGAGTATTAAATCAGAAGATTTACGTTGCCTTGCGATCTTCTTTTGTCATTTTTCATCTTGGGCAGTGTGTATTTGCCCTGCTTTTCTTATACGTAAAAGTGGTTAAAAGCATTTAAATATTTTTACAGGTGAGCACAGGTAAGGTTTAATTTTGTAATTTATTTAACATGTAAAAAATTGTTAAATGACTGATTTTATCATCCAGCTATTTTTGTTTCCAAGTCTTTACTAGAAATTTTTTCTAAGCTTTTCGTTTTATAACATTATTTTCACATTAGCACCGCTCACTTCAATTTTTCTCGAAAGTCGAGGGCAACATCAATAGAGTCCAAACTTGGTAAGCTACGTCGTAGCTAATGCTACGATGCTACGAGTTACCGTCATCCGCTAACTTCCTTCCTTTGACCTGACTTGCACAGAACAGGAAATTGTGAACATGGCAAACTTAACCAAGCGGAACAAATATTTTTTATCCAACAAATGGATACTAACTATAGTTTTATTTTAAGGTGTTTGCTTATTTAAATTTTTATCGTAAATTTTACTGAGTTACAGTAATTTTCTAAGAAACAGGTTATCCTGTTTCTTAGAACGATAGTCGAGAATTTCGACATTAAGTTAATATGAGATGTTAGTGATCTTAATTATTTTTAGCAAAGGTATATATTAATCTACATTTTAACTTTAATTTATACCGATACACTTAGAAATATTTTAAAACTAACTTTCGCCCGCGACTCCGTCCGCGTGGAATTGTCACAAAAGTAGCCTATGTGTTCTTCCAAGTTATCGTCGATATCTGTGCCAAATTTCATCGAGATCTGTCCAGCAGTTTAGGCTACAAAATCTAACAAACATCCATCCATCCATCTAAACTTTCGCTTTTATATTTTAGTATGATTGCCGACATTACATAAGTTACCTATTGACTACCATGATAGCATTTTAAAATTAGGTAGGGCAAAGTTTTTGGTATATCAATTAATATCTGTTTGGGGATTAATTACTACTGGACATTACTTAATAAATGAACACTACGACCGCTAAAACTTTAAATTCTATATTGTAATTAAAAAGCATACCTGTAGAAACTCATATATCTAACTATTATTATAAACTAGCTTTCGCCCGCGACTTCGTCCGCGTGGAATTCAAAAAAACAAAAGTGAGTAGCTTATGTGTTCTTCCAGACTATCCTCTACATCTATGCCTAATTTCATCGAGATCCGTTTAGGCTACAAACTCTAACAAACATCCCTCCATCCATCCATCTATCCATCCATCCATCCATCCATCTAAACTTTCGCATTTATAATATTATAGTAATCCATCCATCTAAACTTTCGCATTTATAACATTAGTAAGATTAGTAAGATTTGCTTTTTTTATTCGCGGTACAGTCGAAACCGATCACAGATTATCCTGTGGTAACCGACAGCTACAAAAACCTTATCATTTGGTGAGTTAAGCCTCTTGTACGAGTAAATTTAATTATTAAATGTTAGTCACACAATAACACTTATTTAAAAGTAACCAGTCAGCAATATTACGTTAACATTTGTAAGAAAAAGGACAAACTCGTACATTTGTTTTGTATTTAAATGTTCAGTGAGTAGATTTATTCCGTAGCAAGATCGCATGCCGACAGAAACACTAGTTAGCTCATTCTATTTGTCAGAAGCTCACGGAACGTTCGCTGAACATGCCACGTTAAACAAATAGAATATCCCTTAGTACATTTTATTGCGTTCTACAATTTGCATTCATACATTCGTAAGTAGAAATTGCAAGTTACAGATATTGTTAAGTCAATTATACTTAAAAATCAACAGTTTAATGAAAAAAGTAAATTAGGAAACGAAACAATAAACCACAACATTCAAACATAGTATAATTAATGCTTCTCGAAAAATAAGTTCCAAAAATTAATGCGTTATAACTTTAACTGATACTCAAAGTTGTTTAGTTCACAAGTACTTTTTATATTCAATTAGGTAACAATTAAAAAAAGGTTAATGGTTTATTAGTGTTTCTTCCTTCTATTTATTAGCTCCTAAAACCTCGCATTCCGTCTGTAATCTACAATCAGTAACCGCGAACAACTGGTACCGAAGGGTATTGATTGCGTTTCACCTGCAGCCTGTATATCTATATAGTTGTATAATATGTCTATTATTTAGGTCACCTATATGTTTTTAATCCGACTGACAAAGAGCGTAGTTTAGTAAGAGCACAAAACACATACAGTTGACGTGAGAGATGAGATTCTAAAAAATAGTGAAAAAACGAGTGCAAACCTCACTTACTATTATTATTTTTAAATGCTAAATGTTTTCGAGTGTATTCTACATTTAGAATCCTATTACAAATAATATTTCAATTTATTTGATGTAAATCAATATTTTAAAATCTTTGTTTTAAAACGCGTCCAAAAGATGGAGCTATTTCAGTTTATCGGAATTACTATCTATTTTCATCTTAGTCGGGAATTTTGTTTTATTTTGAACTAGCTTTCGCCCGCAACTCCGTCCGCGTAGAATTATATTAAAAAAACAAAAGAATAACCTATGTGTTTATTTCCAGACTACCATCTACATCTATACCAAATTTTACCGAAATCCGTTTAGCCGTTTAGGCTACAAACTCCAACAAACATCCATCCATCCATCTAAACTTTCACATTTATAATATTAGTATGAAAGTATGATTGACACTCGATCTAAGTATAGATATATAGGTACCTATACTTACACTAGAAATAACCTAATTAGTGTTTACTACATCCTACAGAATTAAAACATTTAACTAGTTTTATTTTAGTATCACCTACAATTTGATTTACCAAGGATCAAAGGAGTCTCATCATAATAAACTTAATAAACTTCTACTGAGATTAAAAAATACGTACAATTGTTGTGAAAAAATTGTACACTAATCGTTAGCACTGATTGCACTTTAATCATTTTTACACTTATTTATAACTAGAATATTCTCGGCCCGTTGTATCATGAAATAAATAATTGCGATCAAAATTCACTTAGAAATGTAACATTTAAGATGTTCAAGGTTGAATCGAGGTCGAATATCGTTAATGAACCTCGAGCACGCATTTTATACCACAAGTAAAAACGAACTTGGGTCATTCAGAATATTTGGCGCAGCATGATTAGAACAACTAAAAATGAGTTCAGAGAGTTCTTTTAAAGACTTTTATATGCTGTTTTTCTGTAATCATGATAGCGATAGATAGAGCGTCGGTTGCTCAGTGGTTTAAGCACTTGACTTGTAATCTACAGGTCTTGGGTTCGAATCCCGCCGCCATGTACCAATGTGATGTTTCGAATTTTCATACGTACATAATTCACCCGACGTTCTTACGGTGAAGGAAAACATCGTGATGCAACCTGCACATATCGGCGAAGAAATTCAAAGATATGTGTGAAGTCAACCAACCCGCACTTGGCCAGCGTGGTTGACTATGGCCTAGTCACCCTAACTTTAGGGTAGGCTCCGAGCGCCTCGGTGAGGACGTATAGTGAGCTGGTGATGATGTGATGGATAAAGTAGTTAGGAAACGACAGTTCTAAATGTATAATTGAAATTAAAACCAATAGAGTATGGGGAAATAAAATGTAAAGCGGCTGGATTCTGCGACTAAACAAAAGTCTCGTGAAAAAATCTTACTTATTATGGCTGTAAAAGTTCATTGTATAAGGCTTTAATAAACTGTGTTACTGTTGTTAAGTAGACGGATTCCATTAACATTGATAAAAGCTATTACTTAAAAGCGCATACCACAACTTGGAAAACAGCCCCAAGCTCGCAGGGTGACATAAAATTCTACGTATTATGATAATATGAACTCCTTCGCAATTATTAAAGCTTGATTTATACGAGTAAAAAAAACCATTAACATTATACGGTGGGCGCGGCGCACGCCATCGCGGCATGCGATAGCCGAGCAAATAACTTCTTTTGGAATAATTTCTTTCCCCTTACAAAGGATACAAAGCTTTGAGGATGGAAGGTTTTACGAGGGAGCAGTTTTCTTTAATTAAAATGAAGCGTTGTCTCAACTACAACTGACGCCTCTTGCCTTGAAAAAAGTTAAACGTGAAAATGTATAATATGAATGATTTTTATTTACATTTTTTTTTATTTATTTTATTTTATTGTTTTTTATACATTTATATGTTTATCAAAATTATCAATTGCAAATGTCAAAATGACATGACATGATGACAAACCATGGCTATCTTGCTTCCTTGATGTTGGCAGCAACTTATGATCTCTTTCCCAAATTAGGGTTTTTATCCAAAATATTTACCCCTAAGTTTAATGCCGTGAAAATATATAGCCTAAAGCGTGACGTAAGTGTAGCGCTTTTTATTAAAAAAATAATTATTCAAAAATATGCTGTGATTGCTGACATCTTAGGCAACAAAGAAGTGTGTGTTTACGCTTTATTATATTAGTATAGATTAATGAATGTTCTCCGTAATGTAATCCGTCAATGGCGAACTTTGCTGTCTCCGAAAGTATTATCCGAGGTGACTCGTTAATATGAGAACATTACAGTTATAAGTAGAAAGTGTGTGACGAAACGATTGTTTATGAATTTAAAGTCGAGCAGCTAACTTGCAAGTGGAAATAGACACTAATACTCTGTCCTTTTATGCGCATTATAAAATTTCTTGTCGGATATTGACTTTGTCGCAGCTCGGGGGTTTAGAAAAATGTCTCGTGACAAAAAGCGCTTAAAGTTTAAGGGGTTTAAATGAGATCATTTACATACTTTATGGGCTAGGGATTGAAACAGTCTTTTACCTGTTGTGATAAAGTGCATCATTTTATGTGCAAGTTAATACGAAGTACAAATGAAAAAGTTCAAAAGTGACGTTAAAAATTTGATAAATATAAACTCCTATAGATTAAACGGTTTTAAAGATTTCCAAAAGAGGATTTTTTATTGTCTTTCTATAAGAGCTACTTCAGACGAGCTCAGAACTGGCAGAGGAATTATTAAAAGGACTAATTACCACATAAATATTGTATTTATGTTATCACTACAATAAGGGGCACAATATTTCGAATACGCTTGTCCCGAACGGCTCTATAATACAAGTAGGCATTGTTTACGGCCATTTTGCGAAGGTTTTATTGCACTCCTAGTATCCGTTTGTGTTCGACATGATATATCGCCAATGGGCCGATATTGAACATAATGTCTTTCCCTTGCTCTATCGAAAACGTGACATGTGTACAAACTATAATTTTTTATATGATGTTCAATGTATCGCATCAAAGCCAAAACGTCAATGATTACATCCGATTACAACATACGAATGAACTACAAAATATTTAATATTTCGTCCTTTACTGCCGTTACTATCGTATACACGTAAAAATATTTTCGCTCATTTTATTCGAACCAAACAAATAAATTATATTTTTATGCAATTGTTTTTGCAGTGGAAATCTATTGTAGGAAAAACGTCCTCTTTCTGTGCTCCCTTCATTTATCAAAGGTAAGCAACGTATCTGTGATAACTGATGTCTATGGACAGGGATCGCATCAGTTTGGCGGATCCAAGTGGCTTGCTCATTTGTCACCTTACAATATCAAAAATAGACTAAAATACAGACCTTAATTAACAATATTCGAATATATAATATTCACACATAAGCTTATAAATAAACTAGCTTATGCTCCTATTCATTAATTACATCTTCCGAAGTTTATGTTGTTTGCATGAAATTAATCTGAAATTAATTAAAACTGTCACAAACTTATCTACACGTAGCTAACTTCTAATATTCATCTCATTCATACGTAGATACGCTTCAAATTAACATATGTCTTCCAGAAATAAGAAACATTACACAATAAAAGTAACAAGTATCTCTAGGTTAATTAAAATGGAAATTACGACATAAGATAATAATTTACAATTTCATTTACAGAATTCAAATTCTTTACGATTCCTTTTATAAAGTTCTGAGGGATTAGCACGAAAACATGACATTTTCGTGCATAAAGAGCACTAACAAATCTCATTCACAGTTATAAAATGTCACGTAAACATTCGCGATAGACCCTCTGGTCTAGATTCGGGAATGGTGTATGTACTAAGTATTACAAAATGTAATTTAACAATATTATATTTATGATACCAAATGCAAAACCCAGGATAGAGCGAGCTGGGCGCACTGTTGATGCCCTTTACCTTACTTCGAAGACATAGAATATTAAGTCTTATTTCTGATATCAAAAATTAAATTGTCACTTGAAAGTGTGTTAATAACTTACTCATCGCGCGCGTTCTAAGTTAATTCAAGTAGTACTCGTAATTATGTTCACAGCCCGAGCTGTGAGAACTTGTTAGCTTGCGTTATTACAATTATGATCTTACGAAGGAATAGTTGAACAATGTCAATAAAGTTCTTTTGTTATAAACATGTTGGTAATATTTTGTAATAAACTACACGAATATTTTCAAATTATCTATACTAATCTATTACATCAATATTATAAAGGGGAAAGAATTGTATTTTTGTATGTTTTTAAATAACTAAAAAGCTACTTAAAAAAAGCCGATTTCAAAAATTCTTTCACCATTAAAAAGCTACGTTATCAGTGAGCAAGATAGGCTATATTTTTATTATTTTAAATATCACGCGGACGAAGTCACGAGCAATAGCTAGTTATAAATAAAAAGGAATGGATAGTTAGTTCTTCATTATTCAAAAATTAATAAACCGTTTACTAAATTATCTTAAATATTCTTAATAAGAGGCTTTTTGCGAGTAACCTAGGATGTGTTTTAACCTTAATGGGTGTTTCAATATGAACGAAGTTTCTTTCGATACATAAGTCAAGTTATATAAAGTAAAAGAATGAAGAAATTGATAATTGTATTATGTAAAGTCCTGAATATCAAAGTAAGTTATATTCTTTGTTACGCGGAATTGTGTTCCTTTTAAATAAAATATGATAGTTAGCTTTGAAACAGCGAGTAACTCTACAAGTAGAGTGGACGACAAAAAAGAACTTGACCTATTCAACGTTATTTAATAGTTTTATTTCATAAGAACAAAGTGCCACTCAACGCGAACTACTATTGTACAAAAATTCACCTTATTTTTGTCGTATTTTTTTACGAAATATATTTTGTTAAAGTATTTAAGGAAACATTAAAAAAAGGTATTAATTTCATCATCATCACCAGTTATACGTCCCCACTGAAGGGCTTGGAGCCTTTGTTTATAGAGGAGAATGCTTTATGCATATTCCGCGCCCGGGGGGACGCGAAGTTATGTGGGATTCCCCCCCTTAATGGGGCATATCTACTAAACCACCTCTGGTTCCTCTTACGCTTGGTAGCGGGACTACGAGTACGCTGTTAGCACTCCTCCGCTGACCCATCTGCGCGAGCCTAGCCTCTCCAGAACTCTCTTGGAATAGGCGCGCCGGAACTATAACGCGAGGGCCTCGAACCCTACTCCAAGTAAGGATGACTATGTCTTAGTCGACCATTTGAAAAATTCATTTGAAAGGTATTAATTCAGAAATCTGAGTTTTTAAGTTTTTAGTACAAGACACATACAAGAACTTACAAGTATAATAACATATTAAGATTTAAAATAAATCGGTCTATGCTACAATTTTGAATTGAGATGTCCTTGTGAAACTATACCGCACTGGTAAGTCTCGTAAGTTTAATATACTTTAAATTAAAAACCTAAGTAATAGTCGACTCCGAGGTTTATAATGTGCTTCAAACAAAGCACTTCAGGTTAGGACTACGATATCCAATTCAACAGATATATCAATTAGAGTATGTTTTATAGCAAAAAGTATTATTTTTAAACAAAAGGAAAATAATACTAATTGCTTTATGATTTTCGTATTTTTAACAAGCTCTGTTACTTTTATATATGCAATTTTAGCCTGTTCCTCTTTGTAATTTTCTACGTAAGAGTACTTCAATATTCACAGACGAGTAATATTGTCGTCAAGCGTAACTAATTCACTTTTAAACTGTATGTGGGAAATCAACGTGTAGCCAGCACTTAACTTTGAAAAAGTATCAATAATAACTGACGAACAGTTAAAATACTCTTTCTAATAAGAATGCTTATCAACATCTAGTCTGAATCATACTAATCATACTTCATACTAATATTATAAATGCGAAAGTTTAGATGATGGATGGATGGATTTTAGAGTTTGTAGCCTAAACGGCTGAACGGATCTCGATGAAATGCCATGAATGTAGAGGATAGTCTGGAAGAACACATAGGGTACTTACTTTTGTTTTTTTTTTAATTCCGCGCGGACGGAGTAGCGGGGGAAAGCTATTTTTTAATAAAAAACTGACAAATCAATTTTAAGGTCCGCCTGGCCCATGTTTAATAGTGTTGTGCGTATAGTGCGCAGCTGGGCGCGCCGCGTGGCAGGAGGCGGCGGCCGTGTCTGTGGGCGGCGGCGCGGGCGGAGCGGGCGGCGCGGCGCGGCGCTGCTCCGTGCCCGGCGACCACCCCGGCGCCCGGCGCGACCCGCGCGCCAAGTGGCACCGCAACAACAGGGTAATCATCAAGAGCAAACGCGTCCCACTGCATGGCACAGCTCACCGCGACAAAAAAGTACGAATCTTCAATACCGACGCCAGGATTCCCGGTTTAGACCCCTGTCGTAGAAGATACCCCTGTTGTAGACCCCTTTAGTTATCTTGTCTACAGATCCTTTTCTAGTTTACTTCTTTAACTTGCTAACCTATCCAGTACATTTCTCTTTAGTGTCTTTCTATTCTTTATGAGTCATGTAAAATACCGACGTGTTTTATAAATTGATATTTTGTTGGAAACATACTTATTGTTTCCAAAGAAATGTTGCTTTGTAAAACATACTGGCAGTTTTGTTTCTACATATCTCATACTTCTGTTCTGTCCTATACCTGTATTTAGGCTAGTATCCCTTAATATAAAACTTTACAAGAATTTCAGCGTTTCTATTCTAATGTGATTTCCACTACCTGGGTTTTTGGGAATCTATTCAAATACGAATAACTTAAAAGTCTTATAAAATAAAACTGTAATTTAAATTAAGAGAACGATTTACACAAAATCACTGACTTAATTGGTAATGTACTAATATTTTAATATTATAACTTTCCTGTAGTTTTAAAAACATTAAAGTCTTTTACAATTTTTTGTAGTTATTAGTGCATGATAAAATTGCTTTACTTTAATTTATTCCGCTAGATTCCCTATTTAATTGTTTATTTCCGTAATTAGATTAATTATACGCTTAATTAATCTTTTAACTCCCTAAGTTATATCCCTATTTAATACAGTATTTTAAAATTTATTAACGTTTAAAGCTGTGCCTGAAAGTTTAATTTTTACACGAAGCAAACAAAAAAAACTCAGATTTCGCTTTGCTATTGCTAATTTTTACTAATGTTTAATAAGTTCAAGAGATGTATGCTAACATTAACTTAATTTAAATGAAGAGTTATACGACAATTATTACCAGTATGATGATATTTAACAGGTTTTTATGAGTAAAATTGCAAATTCGAAATTATTGCCAGGAAGAGTATAAAAAAGTATTAAAAACTTAATTTGTGGTCAAAGTTATTCGTGTCATATTTAAACTCATGCCAACTCTATGACATTCGTTAGAAAAGCGTAGCGAAATGACTACGCCTGTACTCGTAGCTGTGCTACGCCACATGTAGCAATGCTTCGCAACCCGTCCGTTAATGATTGTGAGGGTTTCTGGTCCACGTGACAGGATACATGTGTTTTGAGTATTATTATTTATTACTATGGGTCATCAGGTCCGAGATGCGTCGTACGGGTCATCCTCGGAGTCAGACGGGGAACCGGAGGGCGCGAGCGGAGAGCCGTGGGGAGTCGCACGCCTTCTGTACGCCGGTCTTGCCACGCTTGCGGTCGGGCTCGTCGTGTATTTCGTTGGAACCGGCGACAAGGTAACCATTGTTAAGATTTAGTAGTAAGTAATCAATGCTAGTGTTGTAAAAAAGAAATATTTGAATTTTTGTATGTATTGAAATAACTGTAAAACTACTAGGCCAATTTCAAAAATTCCTTCACTATTAAAAAGCTACGTTATCAGTGAGTAACATACGCTATTACTTTTATTTTTGTGGACAAAGTCGCGAGAAACATCTGGTTTATAATATGTTTTAAGAGCCCTATTTTCTTTCCCTTCACTGAGGATATCAAGAAACTTAAAGGCAAAAGTTTTAGTCGAATCTAGTATTTCAATTTTGATAACATTTATAAACTACTAGCTTTCGCCCGCGACTCCGTCCGCGCGGAACTAAAAAAACAAAAGCAAGTAGCCTATGTGTTCTTCCAGACTATCCTCTAAATCCATGCCTAATTTCATCGAGATCCGTTCAGCCGTTTATGCTACAAACTCTAACAAACATCCATCCATCCATCTAAACTTTCGCATTTATAATATTAGTAAGAAGTAAGATAACTTACTATCTTATCTTTTTATTACTAATATTATAAATGCGAAAGTTTATTTGAATGGTTTGTTGAATGATACTGCTGAACAGATCTTGATAAAATTTGGAATAGTTGCATCAAGACATATACAGACTCTAACTATTCCAAATAGCTAGGCTACTTACTTTTGTTTATTAACTCCAGGCGGACGGAGTCGCGGGAGAAAGCTCAATGCCACTTTATCAAAATTAAACATTATCACAATCAAATAAACCGGAAGCAGGAAACTTTCAACACGCGAGAGAATGATTTGCGGTGTACCACACACCACACGGCCTTTATGTATTGCGCTGGAATTTTAACAAGCGTTGAATTTAATAAACTTAATTTTAATTAATGATACAGTGCGACCACTAATTTTATTAATACAAAACCAACGTGAATATGAAAGAATAATCTCTACAGCTTATAAGATTTTTGATATATTATATTGTTTATTTATTTGTTTACAATAGTATAACGTTTTAAGTTTAACTGCCACGATCTGTCTTAACGGTAACAAGAGTAATCTCTTATTAATAACTTTTATACTAAATCAATAAGAATCATAATGAACCAGTAAAGCAAGTTCAGTATTAACCTAGAATTGTCATATCACATTTGTTCTGTACTGGAAGTCAAGTTTATAATTTCTCTTTTTCTAAATTCCAGGGTTTCAAAACTCCAGCGCTTCGCCTAGTGGGCCCTTCACTGATCGTGGCGGGGCTCTTGTGTTGTTTTCTGCGTATTTTGTTTTGCATATTTGCGAAGCCCTGCTGTCGACGACGAACAAACTACAAGGAGAACAGAAGGTAAGATGTAACACATGAAGAATAGTAAGAAAATGAAGAAGAGATAATGTGAACTAATCCCGCGTAGGCAACGTAACGAGTACAATAACTTTGCGATAGTTTTCTATATAGTGTTCAATAGCTCATCACCAATTAGAAAACATATATAACTCTTAAGTGATCTGTTACATTGCCTGTTGTATTTTGCTGTTCAGACTGTCAGGGGGCGGGGCGGGCGCTGCGGGAGAGGGGGAGGAGCTGCCGCTGGCGGGGGCGGGGCGCGCGGGGCCGGCGCAGTGCTCGCCCGCGCGCCGCCTAGACGGCTCCTCGTGCGATGTGTCCAGTCTATCCAGCGGAGAGGAGGACGAGCGGCTCAGGAGGTACCGCACTGCCAACACACAGCCGCATGCTGTTATCGTACAACAGGTAACAAGTTTTTTTTTCCCTAAGAATCATCCTATTTGTAGATAGTACCGGCTCATGGTTTTATTGAATTGGTTTGCGGATTCTTCTTGTCTATTACTAATTATTTGTTATTTTAACAGGCGAGTACGCACTCTCGTACGTTAAAGCCGCCTCCTGCGTGCTCGGGGGCGCTGTCGCCGGGGGCGGGGCCGAGCACGTCGCAGGGCGTGTCGGGGCGGCGGCCTCCGCCGCGCAACGTCTCCTTCGCCGCTAGCCCCGACGGAGAGCTCGTGCTCAGTCCAGCACAGTTGCGCTCCTAACAAGCAATAAACTTCGTCGCAATACAATTTTATATCAAACTTATACCGGCTTAATGACTTGACTCTATAATCTATGAACTGTAAATGGATGTTATGTGATAGCGTAAATCTGACCGTTGTTATAAGTGAATCAGTAAGCTGAGATCGGTCGATTATTTGCACGTTTGAATACAAATTGCAAGCTCCTATCGATATTCGTAACTAATTTTAAGTGTACTCTGCTAGATTTAACTTGATATCAGGGCGCCTATGAATGCCATTCTTTTATGTGAAGGAAATGCTTTGATTGCGTCTTCTTTTTAAATAATGAGAGGTTAAAACTACACAGCTGGTTCCCAACGATTGTTACAGTCGTCGAGTTTCATTCTCCTCTGAAGTTAGCTACATATAGATCTGCTACTGCTGTAGCTAACTTCAGAGTGCAGAGATCATTGACGTGTAGTACTAAGCTTGTTCTATACTTACAGATACGCCATTTTATAAAGAAAACATCAATCGATTCGTTGTCTATTGGATTTTTTATCTATTAAATGTGAATGAGAATATATTTATCACATTTCAGTGTAATTATAATAAATAAAAATAATGGATATTATTAACAAAATTATTTTAAAACTGCCTTTGTCTAGTTGCGAATTTATATTTTAAAATAAATATAAAAAAAATCATAAAAATAGTTATATAACTGACAATAATGATTGTTAACTGATGTGTGGAGTGTTATGAGTACGTGCGGTTATTTGATTTTAATATTGATGTCCAGATTAATGTATGTGGGTAGTTCAATCGTCGGGTTTGTAGACTGAACTTATTTTAATATCGTATAATGTTTAACGTTTTTATTATAGAGTTAACACATAAACCTTATTTACTACATGAAAATAAGCTTGTTTTTCATCGTCCTCACGGTTAGAATGGCATCAAAACTGTTGACCGTTTTAACCCCTGTATATCTAGTTCTAAAATTTCATTTCATATCAATGCATTTAACAGATTTTTTTTATTTTTAATCGATCGATAAAAATCGATATTTTAATTGATTCAATGAAGATCAAACACGACGTCTGAACTACGAAACACAGTAATGTACACCAAAAATGTACTGTGTAATATAAAATTAGCTGATAAAATAATTGATGTATAGTGAATGATACTGTTTAACAGTAATGTTTTTATGTGTAAGAATATATTGGTAAATATAATATAATATAATATAATATAAGAATATATTGGTAAATATAATTAAATAAATGTGTGTTACGCGTGCATTGTATATTGCACAATAGACAGTTTATAAAATATATATTTTAGAAATATTTGCACCTTTCGTAGTGATATGTATTCGCAGGATTTGGCTACGACATATGTGTGGAAGCTATGTTCAAGATTATATGTGACGTACCGAAATATAAATGTTAAAAGTTTTTGATTAGTTTTTTGTCAATTATATCTCTATCTTTGTAATCACATTGTAAAAGTGTAGTTGTTTTGGATTATTTAAATGTAAGAATGGTCAATTACTTATTTTTATTGTAAGATTCGCTTTGTTTGAACGTCGCGGTGTTGCATGCTGTCTACAACGCTTAATTTGGAATGAGCCATTTCATAAGTATTTATATCTTATAAAAATCTTAATATATTTTAATTATTTATGAACATACAATGATTAACACAAAAAAACTAAATCCACTACAATTTTAACTTCCGGCATTATTTAATACAACTTTTAAAAAATGAATTATAACTGCATTTTTGAATTTTCTCGAACGAAATACGAGTATGAAAAAATGAAATTTCAGGAGTTGTTCCTCACTTCTAAACGCAAAATACGATGGTCAATGGTAGATTATTCATGTTTTAATTTTGCACAATATGAACCCATATAAATAGATGTTAAGGAAAATATGAGCTTCATTTAGATTAACTGGTTGCTTGAATATTGTGTATGTTACGAATTCCATATTTAATTTCTTTCAAACATTCAAACGATATAATTTAAGTTTTTTAATCCCGATTTATTTTTAGATTTTATAAGCATAACGAAATGTAATTTTTATACGAAACCTTCATCTGCCATTATAGACCCACTTTCAAACGCACATAATTGGTGACAGGGTTCATATTTTATATTTATCTAAACAGATTATTCATTTACCGTTTTACTTCCTAACGAAAATACATTTTCCTCTAAAAAAGTATTTTTTACAAAATCTACTCTCGCTTTTTCTAAATAATTTGTAGAAGAAAGATATTTATGTAAAAGTTTTAATAACCCTCACTTTAAGGTTTTAACATCAAGAAAGCACTTTTCAAATTTTATAACAACACAATACATATTTCTACCACTCAAGTAATCCTTCCTAAATATTCATAACAGACAAGAACTTAAGGCGCAGTATATTTTAGTCAAATGCAATAAAAAATTTCATTGAAAAAATATTGTTTTAATTGTAAAAAAAGGCAGCTTAATTATTATTTACGGATAATACTCTAACTAGATATGTAATAATATAAATGTATAATAGCAATTTTATACTTTATGTGCTTTGCAATGTGGTAATATGGATTTCTGTTGGTATGTACAATCGGGGAATCTGGCAGTGTTCCACTTTAAACGTTGCAATCGTATGAACTATTTGTTCACTTTTAGA
>LD688945.1:2336797-2347787 GCA_003118335.3 Papilio memnon
CTTCTAGGTAAGAATTATTTATGTTATTATAATTAAAATTGTTTTGTTAATACGGTAATATTATTTAACCTTGATGTTTTAGATTTTATAATATTTGTTTGATATTGCTGTGAATTTTGATTGAAGTGACATATGTATATGGTCAGTCTATATTGACTCTTAGGATTATATTCTTAACACTGGCCACCGATAAGGACAAGTGTAATAAAGAGAAAAAAAAAAAGAATGTCAAGATGAAGAAAAGTTACACATAGATCACATAACGTAAAAATCGGGTCATTGCACTTTAATACTGAAGGTGTAATAACAGTCATGTAAACGTATGTTACCAGTAAAAAATAATGCACTATTATTTTCTCATACAATTACTGAGACTTTTGATCATAACACATTATAATAATAACAATTTAAATATCACGATCAATTGCATCGAAAAGATTGTAGCTTTATTAATTATGATCCGATTTAAAAAGCTATAAAATCAAAGCTCGTTTATTACCTGTTTATATTACGTTATACGAGTTACCGCATGTCTTTAGGCTGCCTATACACGATGAATTAAATTTAGTCTTATACGCATTTCTATTATGTTTTAATTGATAGAAATATTACATAACATAGGTTAAGTAAGAAATAAAGCAGCTTAGTTTAAGACAAAGTAGTAATAACTTGTTGAATTATTTTGAATAACTTTAAAAACGCTTCTGTATTTTATTTAACTTACTAGCTTTTGCCCGTGACTCCGTCCGCGTGAAATTAAAAAAAAAACAAAAGTGAGTAGACCATGTGTTCTTCCAAACTATCCTCTACATCTGTACCAAATTTCATCCAAATCCGTTCAGCCGTTTAGGTTACACACTTCCATCCATCTAAACTTTCGCATTTATAATATTAGTGTGAAGTATGAAGTATGATGTATTCTCTTATTTTTATAAAAATACTGCGACTACCTTAATCTTTATTTGAAAAAAAAAATACAAAATCTCCCGTAGCTCGAAAACATAACATTTATAAAAAAAAATCACCTATAATTTTTACTGTTCCTAATTTGATCATGATAGTCGTTGTGGTGACCGTTATTTGTAATATTCGAAGCGTGTAATTTTCATATTATTTAAATTTAATGTGCCTTGCATTAGACAGTTAAGAAGGTAATTGTAACTTTAAACAGTATCTTTACTGGCGTCGAAAAAACTTAATAACTATAGGCTTTAAATAGTTTATACTCAACACTATTTTTATCTAAAACTAGCTGTTGCTCGCGACTTCGCCCGCGTGAAATTAGAAAAATATAGCCGATGTTACTCTCGGATAAATTACATTTCTAACGGTGGAAGAATTTTTAAAATCGGCACAATAGTTTTTGAGTTATTTCAATGCATACAAAAATACATATCTTTCCTCTTTATAATATTAGTATAGATTATCAATAAAAGGTACAATTCATAGATATTAACTAGACTTATAGAAATTTTATTTTGTGTAACAAAGTAGAGCATATTCTTAAGATAATTGCCATTCGAAGTTGGTTTATTTATTTAGAAATAATAAAACAAGCTCCTGTAATCAATTTATGCATAATTGATTGACTTACCATCCCTGACAGACACATTTATCTGTACGCAAACGTTACTGGCTGATGACAAAAAGTATGAATAAAAAAAGATAAACGAAAAGTTAATGTCCTCTTGAAACGCCAAGCGAAGTGAGCAGTATTTCCGACCTCGATTATACTTTTTGCGAATTCTCTCGCATTGCAGATTCATATGTCATTTTTTTGTAACCATTATTAAAATATTTATCGTAGATTATGAAAGAAAATTGGTCGAGTCAGAAATATCTTTTTTTTTCTGTGCAAATTAAAGCTTTATGTTTGTACACTCTTTTGTAAATATTTGGGTCGAGTTATTTTCGGCTTGAAATTATACGAGATATTTTATACCGTTTTTTAAGTAAAATATTACTACAATATAATCTGAATAAAAACAAAACTCATACGTTTAAATCAATAATGAATGTTATAAACTTTGAACCCCCTGTATCATAAAAAATAATAGAGTAACTATATTTTTAGAGATCATTTAGTTTTCCCCTCTATCTCTTGGAATACTTGAAAAAATATATTATTGTAATGTTTATTATATTAAAGAAATACAGTGAACAAAACTTTTGTTTGTACGGATCTATTAAATTTATAACCTTAAACAGTTATAAAATGTTATCAGCGGAATATTTAAGTGTATATGTAATTCTTTATCTAATAGTTTAACATCATAAATCTTTTCGCCAACAGTAACAAACCGTTTGCGATCGAAGGCGACAACGCATTACGGTGCATTGCCAGCAATTTGTCCGCACGGAGAAAGTCTCGGCCACACACGTTCACAAAACTATAGAATTGTATTTATTATTTATGCATGTTTCGTTTCACGTAATCTGTAAATCGAAGTTATTCTCTCTATTCACGTTTTCCAGTTTCACTGTAATACGTAACCATAAGGTAAATGTGTACATATGTACTGAACATTTAAAAAATAAATTTAACGTACTAATTATTCAAATATAAACAATTCCTTAATATAAAAGTGTTTAAAACATTAATTAAGGAATAATCATTTACCATAAATATGGAAGAAAACTAACCAACATACATTTTCGTACGTATTTATATTAAAGTTTTAAAATGTTTTCTGTCAATAATAGATATTAAACGTGGGCGCAGTAATAGATTAGGAGGCATTAGTAAGCACAATTGAACCTTCAGGCGCATAGATCATTCATTTTTAAGCTGTCAAAGATCAAGTGCATTATAGTACAAAAAAACAATGAATAAAAAGCGTTATCACACCAATCGTGGCTACAGTGGTTTTATTTATATCAATGTCATCAAACCCGATGTTTTTATGACGATAATATTGACATTAAATTCCTATACACTTAAGGACAAATTAAGGCGGTCAGACGAAAATAAATATCATGTTATAGGTACTTACTAACAAAGGCTTTTCTTTTTGTGAACAACAGTTTTTGGATATTCATATTTTTAATTGTAGTTTTATTATAAAACTAGTTTTTGCCCGCGACTCCGTCCGCGTGGAGTTCAAATAATCAAAGTTAGTAGCCTATGTGTTCTTCCAGACTGTCCTCTACGTCTATACCAAATTTAATCCATCCATCCATCCATCTAAACTTTCGCATTTATAATGTTGTAATATCTTTCTCTCTTTATTGTCAAATTAGTTATTCACTAGTTTGTTTTTCCATATTAGACATTCAAAATTAGATATAAACAACAACCTTTAGAAAACTTTAGTTACGAGTGGATATACTGGTACCTATCCGCGTACGCTAGTAATTGTACCATCAGGCCCATGAAGATGAAGATGAACTGCCTAAAAGATGACAATAAATAAGGGAGACGACTGAGATGACGTTTCGATCGACGATCAGGCATGATTAAAATCATTACAAGTAACAATTATGCATCTCGTTTTGCGTACCACTAAATTTGTCTTCAAGTGTAGTTTATTGATAAAACGAGATCATTGACTGGTCTGATTGACACTGGTTCTTGTAAATAGTGGTGGTCGTTTAATGAACTTGCCATGTAATGGGACGGTTCTACTAAGTGAATGCGAATAAAAACATGTTTTTCAACATGTCGAGCAACTTTTAGACCGATATGGGAGTAAACATCAATGCAAGCGTATGATATAAATTATATAAGAATCGTGCTAATTTATGCATTACATGTATTAATTTCCATTTATTGGATAATTTAAAATTGAATGAATTAGTGTTTAAGACCGAATTGAACTAAACTTTAACGCGCGGGTCGGCTCGGTATAATACTACGACCACACAGAAGACAGACGTGAAGTGGAAGAAATTCCGCGATTCGTCTGATGAGTGTGGTGCCGGAGGCCCAATTTTAGTGCCTTTTCCTTCCCACCCTTTTCTTAAGAGAAAAGGATGGGAAGAAAATGTGGATTTGACGGCGGAGAAGACGCATAGGAAGGGTAAATATCCGCTTATGTGCGTCTCCTCTTTGGTCGATTATGGGTAGGCAACGCATCTGCAATTGTGGATGTCTATGGGCAGCGGTCGCTTGGCCATTTCGGCGTATTCAGGTGACCGCATGCTCGTTTGCCACCTTGTAATAAAAAAAAAACAGAATTATTTTGAATTATGCTCTGGGCTTTAATTCCATATTTTTCTCAACGTTTATTAGTGTTTGATGGTACGTAAGATATTTTTTGACCTTACCTTTGACTAGTAATCGGCTTATACGAGTTCTTATTTCAAAGACATTTGTAAAGAACGTGAGTTAACCACAAATTAAGGAAATCATAACTAGCTAAAGTTAACAACGGAATAAATCCAATCTTAATCGACCACAGAAAATCTAATAGCACTTTTTACATGTTTTTATGATTAAGTGTTTATTAAATTAACATAATTTAGAAGAATTTACTATTAATGTATCATAAGTACAAAGATATTTATGTTTTACTTATTTTTATAAACAAAGTTTAAAATAATCTGCATGAAGTAAAAAGCGCAGTAAAGCAAAAACGCGTCAAGTAACCTGTCAATTGCTACTATTAAGAAGGAATGCAACTTCATTTTTTCATTGCATATGACTAAGCGATTTTATGTGCATTTTAAACGAAATACATACAATAACTAACTCGTATTTTTTATACAATAAGGTGGCCAACGGGCAAGCGGCCACCTAAATCCGCCGAAATGGCGAAGCGACGACTGCCCATAGACATCCGCAATTGTAGATGCTTTACCTACCCTAAACCGACGGAGGAAGAGACGCACATAAAGAGCATATTTCCCCTTCCTATGCGTCTCCTCCACCGTCCAATCTACTTTCCCATCCAATCCTTTCCTTATAAGAAAAGGGTGGAACGGGAAAGGGACTAAAATTGGGCCTCCTTAACTCCTAAATTGAACATTCATACATGCTTTCTACGAGCATGAAAACTTTTAAAATGTATAATTATCCAATACCACATACTAACGTTAACCTTAAACAAGAATCACATCTCTGTATATACGTTCCTAAACAATTAGTTGCACTGTTCTGGTATTTCGCGTACAAATAGAGATCAGCGCTTGCATCTTGTGGCAATAAGTCGTTGACCTCAGTGCAGTTAAAACGCGTTAAATTTTCACTGCACCGCTAAAAAGCCTAACCGATTTCCCAACTACGCGTGAAACTCTCTATCGCGTATAAGCATGTTACATTCAAGCTATATTATTCTAAAATATATGGAAAAAATCAGAAACAATTTTCATTCTTGGAGGGATAAAATGATATTAAGAATTAAAGCTTTAAGACCTGTCTATTTATTTGAATAAGCCTTTTATTTTATTTATATCCTAAGTCCTTCAATAACAGATAACTAAATGTAAATCGATCGAGCATAACACATCCTGTGAATGGAATCCAAAGGATTTAAATCTAAGCTCTTGGCATTAGTTTTTTTATCAATGCATCTAACTCTATACAGGATGTTTTAACGCTCTAAGAATGTTAAAGAGTTAATTCAATATGAAAGATGAGATAACATTTCCTTTAGAACGAAGGTAATGGTTGTATGGAATGTGGATGACATTTTTTAATCTACTTTCACTACGGTTCGTGGACATGAAAGGAAAAGATCCTACGTAATAACGTCATCAAGACACCGACAATCGAACCGCAGTCGGACCTCGTTAAGTTTCTTATAAGATACAAGTATCGTAAGTGAATATCACTAATGATTGTTATTAATGTTTTATGACCAAACCGACGATTACTTGATATGACCATAGAAGTGTAACTCTTTGATAGACACGATTTTTTTTATAGTAGAAGGTGGCAAATGAGCGCACCGCCACCTGAATTCGCCGAGAAAGCGAAGCGACCGCTGTCCATATACATCCGAAAATGCGTTGCCTACCCTTAATCAACGGTGAAGGAGACGCACATAAAGAGGATATTTCCCCTTCCTGCATTTCCTCTATCGTCAAATCCACTTTTCCTTCCCATCCCTTCCTCATGAGAAAATGGTGGGAAAGGAAAGGGACTAAAATTAGGCCTCTGGCACCACACTCATCAGAAGAAACGCAGAATTACTTCCACTTCACGCCTGTCTTCTGTGTGGTATTGCACCGGGCGAGCCTACCCATTCGTGCGAAGATGATAAAGCGAGCTCTACCACTGTTAGGATGAATGGATAAGTATTCTATTATTCTCACTCATAAACATGGATATACCATTAAATTAATTGAAAAATATATTCAATGTAAATACCAGCCTGTAATCACAAAACAAATATTTGATAAATTACTATGTTTTAGAAATAAATTCCCTGTTATGTTGCTCTAATAAACACGGAGAGTCCAGATTGCGTTTGCTCATTCCATTGATCATTCAAATGAGCTATTCAATGAAACTTGGTCTATATAATTACTAAGGCTATATTTAGCTTCTACAAGTACCTAATGAATTGACTTATTTCCTTTATAAGGTAATATGTATCACCGTTTACTAAGCATTGCATGATATATACACTTTCCCTCATAATTCAGGCAATGCCTGACAGATACTGGTTTCAGAATTCAAAGGAAAGATTATTGCATTTTCCAATGAAATATCTAGAAATAAACATGTTTTACCTATCATATAAATTAACAATGAGATAAGGAGGCGTTTCAGAATAGTAAGTATACAAGATTATATCTTTCATACATTTTTTTTATAAGAAAAAGGACAAATGAGCGGCGAGAGCACCGAGGTGCTTATCGGCGCATGGACATCCGCAATTCCAGTTGTTTATCACTAGCTGTAGTAGCTGTCGAAACATTCATATAAAATAGAGTACAGTAAAACTCCCTATAACACGATTGATAGGTCCGCGATATAAAAATTCGCATTACAGGAACCGCCTGTATAACACGTTTTTCAACAGACCAGAGCCATAAACACGCCATAGGGGGTACGGAATTCGAATTATTGGGAAGCGTGTTGATTTACTGTTAGAATACGAAACAGGGGTAAAAAATTACAATACATTTTGACTGTAAACACACATTTACGTAAAGTTAAAGCATAAAAATAAGTACTTTTATCTATGACCGATGCGGTACTCTAGTTGGCGTACCATAAACAAGTAGGCATCATATTTCTCGACCGCAAATTATCCATTTATGCAGTCGAACGCTTTCCCTCTGACTGACCATTGACCACCAAACCATTAGTGTTGTGCGGTTCGGTCAAATTTCGCCGGAGATAACACTTTAGACGTTTTGTTGTGCTTAGTTATATATGTACAGTCACCTTCATTCGCGGTTATCAAGTTACAGAAAAATTGCTTTAACATCTAGCACTGAATTAAAATTCCTACACTCCGTACAAACAGATGAATAATTTGGCTGTCAATTATTTGCTCTGTACTGACTATTGTTTAGTGTTTAATATTTTTACATTGATATCCAAATGATTGTCGTATTAAATAATAGTGAACCTCCTATGAATGTGACTGTACCTTTACAGTATGGTGTTTGTGTCCTGTATTATAATGCATTAGACATCCTGTGGGAAGTTTGCCTTGTTAAACAAGTCTAACAAGCAGCGCTTGCCGATAGATTTTCTATAAAAAAAATATTCTGGAATATCATGATTGTTAAAAATATATAGCAAGATACACATTCAAGCTTGTTAACCAAAGACGGTAAGAACCTTGTTATTGAATATTCTGTTCTATATATATAAATTACTAGCTTTCGCCCGCGACTCTGTCCGTGTGGAATTTAAGAAAAAAGTAAGTAGTCTATGTGTTCTTCCTATGCTATACATTTTTGCCAGATTTTCAACCGTTTAGGCGATGAACTCTAACAAACATCCATCCATTTAAACTTTGGCATTTAATATATTAGAATGATAATATTTTGTTGTTTATTAAAATACTACCTAGCTGTTGCTCGCGACTTCGTCCGCGTGAAATTACAATGTTCTAAAAAATATAGCCTATGTTACTCAATGATAACGTAGCTTTTTAATGGCGAAAGATTTTTTTAAATCGGCCCAGTAGTTTTTGAGTTATTTCAATACGTACAAAAATACAAATCTTTCCTCTTTATAATATTAGTATAGATTATCAAATTGGAATTTTAATTTATTTTAACCCTTCCAACGAAAGTTTAACCTTGTACTACGATTTTCTTCACGACAAAGTCTAATTTTGACAAAATTCGTCTAATTGGAAACTAAGCTACGAGTATAACATCAATATCTGTCTCTAAAGTTAGATACCGTTAAAAGATCGATAAAAATCATGCACAATTATTGGTAATTCGTTTCTGGCCTCGTTTTCGGTCAATTGGCTTGTTTATAATCCATCGCGACATTAACACATGAATTGAAATGCAGACCGCATACCACCCGGTCAATGGATTGTGTGCTAATCAGTTTATTTGGTGTCAACATATCTTGTTACATAAATTACCTTACATGTCGACGTACAGTTTGTTTATCTTTACTAGCTGTCACTCGCGACTTTATCAAATTTAAAAATTAAACTGTAGTAAAGATAGGTTGTTAAAAACAAAAGAAACTGACACGTTCAAGCAAGGCTTGGTTTTCAATATTAAAGAATACACTGGAAACCAGTCATATGTAAATGTTTTAGGTAATCTCCATTCTATCTCCATTGTTTTGTATATAACAAACACCTCTTTCCACATTAAGGAAGTCTACGTACATAGTGTTAAAACTATCTTATTTGTTTAATACGATAGACGTAATGTATTGCTGGGTAATAGCTTGCAATTAGCATTATTGCAGATAAGTTAGGGCTGTGCAAAATGAATAATACAAGAGCAACAACCGTAATGATAAATATCAAGAGGCAGCCCTAATGGTGTATTCAATAATTCATATGTACCGTGCGTTTGTTACAATAATTGAAATTGATTGCAGTGCAAATTATACGTGTTTATTTTAATAAATGTAAAAGCATTTATAATTGTCTTTCGTCATTTTTATTAAACTAGCTGTTACCCGCGACTTCATCCACGCAATATTAAGATAAAAAATCCTATATCACCTATGTCAGCTACTCTTCAGTGAAAGTCCGGTCGAACAAACGCGGCTTGCGGACAGACAGACAAAATTTTTTATATGTGATTTTTGTTATCAGCAACGCAAATACATAATCTTCCCGAAATCTGGTATTTTTGATATTACAAACAGACACTCCAATTTTATTATATGTATTGATATACGTGTGTGACTTAATTAAATTACAGCATTTTAAAAACAAACAAATAAAAGATTAGAGATTAGTATTCTAATTAATTCAGTTAATTATTTTGGATAATGTATGCATTTAGGTCAGAACATTCTTAAGTGATTTAAAATCATTCTTGTATAATACAGTTTTATTTATATTATATCACTCATTAATGTGAAAGGAATACAAAAGTGACATAAACATTGTTCCCAATTCCTACACATTATAAAAAACGAACAAGAAACTCTTAAATTAATGTTATAAAGAGGAAAGATTTGTATTTTTGATTTTTGTATGTATTTGGTTCACCTAAAAACTTCTGAGTTTAGTTTAAAAAATATTTCACCATTAGAAAGGGATTTTATCCGTAAATAATATTATATAAGCTATATTTTTTTACTTTTTTAGTTTAGAGTTTTTAGACGTACAAAGTCGCGAGCACAAGCTTGCATTTAATGTAAGTGGCCAGCGATTTTACTTTAAAACTAGATACTTTTTGGCAAAATAAAAAAGAAAACTAGTAAAACACGAATACAGTCATCTCATCACCCCTACCTTATCCTACTCCCGTAGGGTAGGTTTCTTAATCCAAATAACTCTATCATCCGTCATTTAATCATCACTTCCTTGATCATGTCAACTTCCACGCAATCCATCCATCTCTTTCTACGTCTGCCTCTACCGATGTACCACTCCAAAATCACGAATACAGTAATGTATAAAATTAACCAAGAAAACCACAAACAGAATGTATCACATGCATGTTTTAACCTAAATCACACGCATCACTGGTTGCATAACCACCACTCTGTTAAGGAATCCTAACTAATTATGTTGCAAATAGACAGTAATAGATATGTCATTGAACATGTACGCACTAGATATGCGAGCTCGATTGCCGCTGACCTGAGACTTGCAATTATCAATAAATACACCAATAGAAAATGTTCATTTGATAATCAAACACTAACATGAGAAAGGCTAGATTTATATTGGCAAATACACATTACTTTAACATAAAATCTAACCGATTTACTATGTAAATGTTTTATTCACCAAAAATAATAATAATTTGGTGAATTTTTGTTCAATTTTATAGATATAATATTAACTAATATTATGAAATATGATAAAAATAACGTAATATGTAAATTATATTACTACAATATATTACACAGTTATGTATAAGAGGCATATGTAATAAATAAAGGAACATATAGACGATAAATAGCTATCGTTTGCGCCATTACTAATAAAATAAAACTTATAGCAATAATAAATTATGCTGCTCTATTAAATTTGAGATAAAATTTTCAATATTGTATTCTACACACGTTAATTTATAATACTAGCTTCCGCCCGCGACTCCGCGTCAAATAAAAAAAAACAAAAACAAGTAGCCTATGTGTTCTTCCAGACTATATTCTACATCTGTGCCAAATTTCATCGAGATCAGTTCAGCCGTTTAGGCTACAAACTAATAGATATCCATCCGTCCATCTAAAATGTCGCATTCAAAACATTAGTAAGATTGACGCTCAAACCATATAGTGCTTAAGCATAGTCAAAGCCAATAATTTCAGATTGGTTCATCGGCATATACAGGTTAGATGTAGAAACATACTGCCAAACAAATCTCTTACTACACTATTATAAAACACTAGCTGTTCTCGTGCGCCTTCATCCGCATAAAATTATCT
>LD688945.1:2453663-2465041 GCA_003118335.3 Papilio memnon
TCTGTAAATTTTGTTTTTATGTATTTTTTTTTCATTTACAATTCCTTTTTTGAGAAGTTATCAAATGTCGTCTCAGAATGATCTATTGGCATCTCAGAATCTTTTACCGGCATCTCGACTTTCTGTTAAAAGACGCGGAAACATGTGCATGAACAATGTATGCTTCCAGGAAATAGTATTTGCACAATGTTTTGCCTTCATTCGATACATTGAAAAACAAGGCGATCTTTATTACCGCGCCAAGTCCCCGCCATTTTTCTTTAATTGACACCCAAAGTTATTTAAGCCTGGTATCATCGATTACTCTTGGGCAACACTGAAGAGTTTGAGTCCATTGGTATATCCTGTCCGCCCTATTTGTTATTCATACAAAACTGGATCCATTTTCGACGGCATATGCGAAGGTCCTGCTTACGTACCACAATGTATGCTGGGTGGGACAAGAGGCTACAAAATTATTATTGGCCCCAACAACCGTTTAATGTAGATAGCGACATTCCTCACTTTCACCAACGCTCACTCACCGCACAACAACATCTGAAAGGATTTTTATTCGGACCCCAACATACTGACAAATCACTCGACATTTGTCATTTCCACAAAATAAATCGGTTTGAGACAAGTATGAGTAGCTTCATAGGAAATGTTCATTAGTACGCAATCTTTTATCGGAGCCGGCCGAAAAATGGCAAGTGGAAACGAGCTCTTGTCAATGCAATGTCAGTCAAAGCTTGACAGCTAATGTCGTCGTTAGATGTGACTTTGACAGACAACACTATCTGACAGCTACTAAATAAAAACATGTGGCAGCAGCACTTACAATGTCCAGCCACAATTAAAATATAATTTGAGATGTTCTTTAACTAATCGATTAAAAAATGATTATTAGTGATCCCAACTACTGTTTTGGCTAGAATAATCTCGTATCATTGTAAAAAAAACCACTGGACACTTTTAGGAAAATCCGCAGAATAAATGTCATCATCATCATCATCACCAGCTCACTATACGTCCACACCGAGGGGCTCAGAGCCTATCCTAAATTAGAATAAATGTACACTTTAAAAATTAGTTTTAAACAAATTGGCGATTCTGAACAAAGCAACAATATGTTTCTTTATTCACTTTTGTATATGTTTCCCCGTTGAAAAAGAAAACCACTTTTTCACATCTCCAATATTTTTAAGCTATACGCTTTTTTCTACTCTGTGATAACAGTTTTGTTTTAAAGAAACGTCAAATAAAAATATATGAAAATAAAGAAACATAAATGCTTCTAAATCCTACATGTATATGATATCCTGTTTAAAAATTTAACTATGACTACATATAGTCAAATCATATAGGAATGAAAAATGCTACATAATTAATGAGATAGATATGATTTTAAGTAAATGTTTATATTTCCGTCAGTGAGGGATAAGGTCGTGAACAGAGCGCGCGCGCCGACTACCGCAGACTGCGTCGCACGTATGTCGTGCTAACAAAATGAGAAATCAAATTTATGTTAAATTATTTTTCAGTTGCACAGTGCTTTCTATATTAGTGTTTCTATATTTATCGTTAAAAGATTTAACTCTTCGACGTGACAGTGTTTTAATTAATACCAAAATCTATGAACTAGAAAAAAATTTAGACAAAATAATAGAAAAAGTGACAAATGATAAAGGCAATATCGATACAAGTTTTAAAAGTGTGGTCGCCAATGAATCCGATTTGAAATATATATTGCGTTGGACGTCATCGAAGAATGTGCCTTTTGTGTATATGGGTGAAGGAAGGAAAGGTTTCATTGATCGGGGCTGTCCATATACAAACTGTTTTGTCACCGGAGATAGGAATTATCTCGGTGATTATACAAAATTCGACTTGATCGCATTCGCCGGTCCAGAAGTTGTTCGGATGAATAATATTTTACTGCCTACAAAAAGATCACTTCATCAGAAGTATGTATTCGCCACGATCGAATCCGCGGACAATTATCCAGTATGTTCGAACAGATTCGATGGTTACTTTAACTGGACGTGGACCTATAGGTTGGATTCTGAAGCTAAATGGGGTTACATCGTAATTCGAGGTTCGGAAAATAAAATAATAGGACCTAAGACGGTGATGCATTGGATGAAATTAGAGGAAATGAATCCAGTTACTGAGGAATTTAAGGCAAAATTAAAGAGTAAAACAAGGGCTGCAGCTTGGTTCGTATCGAATTGCTATTCGAAGAGCGGTCGTGGAAGATTTGTTAAAGAGTTGCAAGGATACTTAGAGCAATATAAGTTAACCGTAGACATCTACGGCGCCTGTGGACCTTTGAAATGTGGACGTGACCACGATGCCGAGTGTTTTAATATGATCGAAAAGGATTATTATTTTTATTTAGCATTTGAAAATTCATTTAGTGAAGATTACGTGACAGAGAAAATATTGCATGGGTTGAAACATAACGCTGTACCGATTGTTTACGGCGGTGCTAATTATACTAGGTAAGTTTTTCACACTTGTCTTGTCTCACATAAATCACAATATTCTGTTTATTTATACTATAATATCGGATGTAGCAAAACTACTATAAGTTGTAAATAAATGATGTAAAGTATTTGTATAATTAATAGTAGTAGTAGTAGTAATAGTAATAAAGTAGTTGTATAATTGTTAATATTAATCTCTCGTTTATGCAACTAGGTTTTCCCTATTTGTGGTTATTGTGATAAATGTGTTCTCGACTTTTACATAGTTATAGGTTAAAAAATACTAATTGATTTTCTGATGGAAAAACATACTAAAGATAGATTATTTTTCATGTTCAAATATGAACACAGTCTATCTTATCTGATAACATTGTGTAATAGGAGTAAATTATAGACGCATAGTCTGGTCAACCTAAAGTTAGAGTATGTCCCGAGCTACTCAGTGGAGACGTATAGTAAATTGATGATTATAGACTATATTCTATTGTTTATAGCTTTTAGTCATAATTATCACCAGCTCACTATATGTATCCATTGAAGGGCTCAGAGCCTACCCTAAGCAAGGGGTGGCTGGGCCCTAGTCAAAACTACGGATTGGTAACTACACACATATCTTTGAATTTCTTTTCCGACATGTGCAGGTTGCATCACGATGTTTTCCTTCACCGCAAGAGTGTCGGGTAAATTATGTACATATTAAATTCGAAAAATTACATTGGTACATGGCGGGATTCGAACCCAAGACCTATAGATTGCAAGTCAAGTGCTTAAACCCCTGAGCCACCGACGCTCTTTAGTCATAGACAAAATAAAAGAATAATGTTAGAAAACTAGTATATAAATATGTAAGAATACCAGAGTAATTTCTCGCTAAAATAATTTGTTTCAGGTTTATGCCCGATGGAATTTATTTGAACGCACGTGATCTTGGATATGAGAAATTGGCAGCGAAAATGAACGAACTTATAAACTCACCGGAAAAATACGCTGAATATTTTAGATGGAAAGATCATTATTCATATTACAGAAGACATGAAAGTTTAGAAACTGATGATTACTGTAGATTTTGTTCAATTCTGAACGAAGAAGAATTAGTTAAGAAAACATCAATATATGAACACTTTAGAAGGTGGTGGGACCCACCGGATAGATGTTAGAAGTTAATTAAAATATGTTTATGAATTGAAAGACTGTATTAAATGTAAGTAAAATGTATTTTTACTAGTAATATCTCAGTGAGGTAAAGATTTTGAACTTCAGTTTATAATCGAGTCAGGCGTAATATATTGCGCTGGCGCAGAAACCCAGAATGGGCCTTATCCTCCGACATGAGAGGTCGCCAACGTCGTTTATCCTGGGCTGAACGTAAACGATGTATGTATAAATTCTTGGTGAGAGTAAAATCTGACATTGTTCCTAATGAGGGGTTAAGCGCACATGTGAATTCAAACAGACTTTTAAACGGATCACAGAATTTATATAATATGAAACTATTAGCATAATATTTAACATCGTCTTTATGATCCATTCTCTTACGTCTGTGTCTTCTACTATCACGAACCAAAATTATCAGTCATCTGGCTTTTTTGTCAGTTCCTTCTCACAAACTTGATTTCTAAAACTGTGATTGCTGCCATCCTACGTAACTAAGTAGTGTGTGTTTACGCTTTGTCATATTAGTATAG
Source organism: Papilio memnon (assembly GCA_003118335.3). Taxonomy (NCBI): domain Eukaryota; kingdom Metazoa; phylum Arthropoda; class Insecta; order Lepidoptera; family Papilionidae; genus Papilio; species Papilio memnon. The sequence goes on from LD688945.1 coordinate 2,457,817, forward strand.
AAGTATAGATATTGTAGAATATGAGTATTCAATGCATACCATTTGCAATTTTATCTTCAATACCCAATACATAACACTCACCGTATCGAATTACTTATGCAGAGTACACGATTGCATTGTAGGGAAAATGGGAATGTATGGACTATGTAAATATAAAACTTAGACCTTGTAACAGAAATGGGTGCTTTTATTGTTTATTTATAATGGACTATTTATTTATGTTAATAATTAATTTAGGCCTTAAATGGGTTTAATTTATTAATTTTGATTAAAGCAGGTGTCTGCTAAAATTACGTAAATGTAAAAATGCTTTTAGCTTTGATTCCAGAAACGTTTTTTCAAACTACACTTTGTAAGTATACATATACAAGGATTGTATGGCAGTTGGCAATTTTGTGAACTAACAATGTCTTCTTGGTATGTACATTTTGACTAATAAGGAAGCGGCAACTGCACGGGTGAATGTCGCCATTTTTATAATTTCAGAAAAAACATGAATTGATATAGTTTTATTTGCTGATATTAGGGCCGCTGGTGATGCTAATTTACGATGGTGAAATTCTAAACAAAAAAGTATACAGTCTATCTCCTTTGCTTGAATAATCCTAAAGCTATAACAATCCGTGGAGAAGTATAAATTTAATTATGAAACAATTACTATGGGCACTAAGGTGATAATTGCATACAGTTAGGTTGGTTTTCTTTTCAACAAGTTTGAAAGAAATTTTTGGATTTTTTTTGCTTACTGGTACCCCATGCCAATGTCGAAAATCTGCCATAAGATCCTTGTAAGTCTATACAACCTATGTAAATACTATCGTTTCTTTTCTTTATCATTTTCTCACGGAATATTATATAATGTAATATAACTATTATAATTAAAATGTCCTATTTAATAAACCAGACTTTTATTTTATCCGTTTTAAATGTTATGAATTATAATTTAATTGTTAAACTAAACTTTATTGATTATAAAAATACTTTTTGTAAGTTCATATTTGTACATAATAACTACGTACACAACGTCCCATAGTAAACTCACTATTTTGCAACATGGAAAAAGATCTAGGCTAGATTTAACGCGAGAGTACATATGTAGGTTGATTCATTGTACGTTTAAAAACGTACACAGCGGACGTAGCACGAAAATATGTGAGACCAGCTTTAGCCCGCGACTCCGTCCGCGTGGAATTAAAAAAAAACAGAATTAATTAGCCTATATGTTCTTCCAGACTGTCTTCTAGGACTATGCAAAGTTACATCGTGATCCGTTCAGCAGTTCAGGCTACAAACTCTAACAAACATCCATCCATCCATCTAAACTTTCACATTTATAATATTAGTAAGATTAGTAAGAAGTGAGATAATAAGATTTGTCGGTGTACTTTAAGGCCGATATGGGCGCTGTATAAATTTCACTAATATTATAAATGCGAAAATTTAGATGGATGTTAGTTTGTAGCTTAAACTGCTGAACAGATTTTGACGAAATTTGGCATAGATGAGGATAATCTGGATGAACATATAGGCTATTTGCTTTTTTTTAATTACATGCGGACTGAATCGCGGGCGGAAGCTAGTCTAATATAAATTATAGCGATGACGGTAGCATTCTTTCGGTCTGTCAAATTAAAATAAATCACCGATTGTAGCCCAAGCGAGGTGTTAATATAATCCTAATGTTTATAAGCAAATCGCCCCTTCTACATTCGTTTACACCTTGATAACAATGAAATTATGTTTAAATAAGACATTGTTACGTTTAATTTTATAAATACTATTTAGTTTTTATTATACTAAGCTATTTTATGGAACTAATATATTATATACATGTGTTATATGACTAACAAGCTTTCGCCCGCGACTCCGTTCGCGTGGAATTAAAAAAAGTATGTAGCCTATGTGTTCTTCCAGACTATCTTCTACATCTATACCAAATTTAATCGAAATCTGTTCAGCCGTTTAGGTTACAAACTCTAAAAAAAATCCATCCATCTAAACTTTCGCATTTATGATATTAGTAACAAGTAAGATTGCCTGTCACTCAATGGCGTTCTAGTTCTTCAAGTTAGAATTGTTAAAATAATTTTCAGTCTTTCGAGTTCATTCAATAAATAAGCATAAAGTTATGACACGTGTGCTGTTAATCATTGTTTATTCGTGCACCAATTTGCTGTTGTAATGAATATATGACCAACGTCTTTCCCATTATGGTTTTCAAAATAGTAGTTGGTGAATACATCGGATTGGCGGCCACTTGTTCTTCACAATCGATTATTGTGTGTTGAAGGGATTTGGTTGATTGTTTGTATCGGCTTTGTCGTGAGAACGTGATATTTCACAGGCAGAGGGTATTATCCGAAGTGACCCGTGTTATTCCAGTTGACCGTTTGACGTTATTTGTGATAAGAAAAATTAAACGTCGATTCCTACTGGCGAAACATTTTAGAAAAATACGATAATCCCTTTATCCTGTCAAAGACAGAATTTTTTCTTTATTAAAAAACTAGTTTTAACCCGTGACTTCGTCGTCGTGAAATCCAACCTACCAGACTGTCCTCTACATCTATGCCAAAATTCATCGAGATTCGTTCTGCCATTTAGGCAACAAACTCTAACAAACATCCAAAACTTTCGCATTTATAATATTATAATTTAATTTATAAGATTCGTTTCCTAACCATGGCTTTTAGCTTAATGACGTAACATGTCATATCTCATATCGTATGGAAAATAAACCGAACTGTGGAGGGTTATTATCTTTTATTACGTACTGTTTCGGTTTTATCGTACAGCGGAGATTATAGTACTAAAGATCCGAATTATTCTATTGGGTTTAACTTTAACCCGTGTATGTTCACGAGTGCAGTAATATTTTTTTAGAACCAGTTAAATGAAATTGTCGAGATCAGCAGACCGAAGAGCCACATTTTATTGCCATGGTTTCAATAAACCTAAGAAGGGCGACTAACAAAAACAGTGATTCTGGTCCTAATGATAATTACATTTTCAAATATCGCGCAAATTCGTATTGCAAATGTCTTTAGTTGATAATCACTTCATATCCGATTACAACAGTAAAAACGTTTTCAACTAACACTTTGTCTCTCAAATGTAATGATAATAAATTGTCAATCGATTTTTTTTTAATTTAGTTAAACTTTATACACAAAAGAAAACATATAATTTTCATGAATACAAATAAGAGGTTGTAGTACAGGTGAGCTTAAAATGTGGGGGACATAAACCAGAAAGAGTTAAGAATGAATGTGGATGGCTACAAAGGAAGAAGACCGAAGAAAGTATGGATGGATAGTGTGAAAGAGGATATGCTTTAGAAGGGAGTGGATTCAGATATGGCGTCTGATAGAAATGTATGGAAGAGTAGCACATACTGTGCCGACCCTCCGTAGGGGTAAGGGCAAGTTGATGATGTTTTAGTACAGGTGAGCACTCTTATAACAGTTATCTTACAGCTAACCATTCGATCATCATCATCACCAGCTCACTATACGTCCCCACCGAGGGGCTCGGAGCCTACCCTAAAGTTAGGGTGACTAGGCCGCAGTCAACCACGCTGGCCAAGTGCGGGTTGGTTGACTTCACACATATCTTTGAATCTCCTCGCCGACATGTGCAGGTTGCATCACGATGTTTTCCTTCACCGTAAGAACGTCGGGCAAATTATGTACGTATGAAAATTCGAAACATCGAAAAATCACATTCGTACATGGCGGCGGGATTCGAACCCAAGACCTGTAGAACAATTCTCGTTGAAAACTTATTCGACCATACTTCAGATTGTTGAACCATTCGATACAGGGAGGATATTTAGCGATGTTAGAATTGTAAATAATAAAAAGCGTGTAATTGCATTCCTTGTTAACAGGACGATTATTCATACGTCTGTGGTTCTCGTGTACGTTGTTATTGCTATAAATTCGATAACGCCGGGATTGCATACATTTATGCAAGAATCATAAAAGTATAGAATCAAATTCTATTCCACATGCGTTTGAAATTAGAATGCTTGTAATGTATGCATTGCATTTGAAACCTTAAGGATTTGGATTAAAGCTTATTTTTCAAAAACATGTTTCATGGAAATTTAAATTAGGTATATCAGCTACATTGTAAGAGTTATAAATGTTAAGGAAAAAGTTTTTTTTAGTACTTTGCGTTAATTTTTCTGGTCTACAATTTTTTTAACGTTGACTCCGGAAATTCCGAAACGTGAGTTTTAGAGTGTGAATGTATTATAACAATAACGTTTGGGGAAATTTAATTTTATTTTACGTTGAAATCCTAATCACTACGTATTTAGGAGTCTAGTGTCTTCATTACTTTTTAATTTGATAATGGTTTAACCCTTAAATGCCTGAACTTACAAATTTAATACCGGGGGTTATAAATTGCATTGGGCACCTATAATCGATTTTTTTTTAATTAGGCTGTTTACATGTTCCTTTTGATAATCTAATTTAGAAAACAACCTTTGAAGTTAATTTCTCGGCAACTTGGTAAGCCAATATATAAAAATATCGTAAAGGTAACACAGTAATGGGTTCACTTATTTAATTTGATTTACAAAAATCAGACTTTTAGGGGTTAATGTGTCACGGTTCTGGTTTTTTTTCTGGAATTCCTATGAATTAACTAATTTGAATTATAGTCTGAACTAGGATATAACAAATAAATTGTTTGAACTCTCCTGAAACGATCGAAAACGTTTTGTAACGCATCCTAGTTAATTATTAAAAAGCGAAAAAAAACGCATCAACGAGTATAAGCGAGCGTTCGCACGAGCGTAAAAACGCTAGAAGGTAAAAATGTAATGGCTCGGGCTAGTAATTTAACAGAAACCATTTTCATGTCCTACTGACACGAGATACGATTCAAAAGTGATTTTTTTACGCACGTACGAACATCTATCGCGTGGGCGTAAAAAATCTGTTGACCTTGAATTTTACCGCGGCGTAAAAAGTCTGCCCGTGCGAATGAGCGCTAAGTGTCCAGTCCGATCAATTGGCAAATTGATAAAAAAATGCTTAGACTGTCTGATGTTCGATTTGGACCAGTTGTGTGTTCCATAAAGATCAATTGATGTATCCTATTGAGTATTGCTATGCATTGCTTTATAAGGGTTCCGTAGAGTTATTCCGTTACTAAACTGTCATAACTTGCTAATTTGACAACATGGCAAAAATACCAAATGGAAAACCTTAATTGAGTATTAGCTAGAATACAAATGTATTTATGAAAATTCCATCTCAAAATTAGTCAGTAAGTACATCATTATTCTGATATTGAAATAAGTGCCTCAATCTTTAGGATTACGTGAGCATAATTCTTTCAGAATTTTCGTTAAACGTTTTTCGACAAACGCCTAAGATTGCACGTAATATTTACAATAGATATATCGCGAGATGTGATGAGAAACGCATTTACATCACAATTCAAGAGAACTGAATACAACAATCTGAAGTATGGTCGAATAAGTTTTCAACGAGAATTGTTTGTGTTATTTGACAAACAAGGAAAATACACATGGGTCTGGTTTTTACGAGGAAAAGGTTATATTTGATAGGTACTGAAGTTAGTATTTTTTTTTCTGTAGCTTATTGAATGGAGCAATGATCATAGAAAGAAGTGATGTGAAGCACTGAAAAAAAAACAAATGTACTTCACATTAGGATAGGTCAATATTTTGAAGTTATAAAAGAAAAATAACGTTGGTTGTCTGGTCCTTGCTGATCGTGTGGAAGCCATAGGATTCCTCCTTTGTCTCTACCAATTCCTTGTTGAATTGTTAAAGACAAAAAAAATAGTGGTAGACGTCAGCAACTGCATCTGTGCACGAATGGGCCGACTCGGCATGACCACAAAGAAGACAAGCTTGAAGTGGAAGCAATTCTGCGTTTCGCCTTATGAGTGTACATGTAGGATTCCTAATTTTAGTTCCCTTTCCCTTCCTACCCTTTTCTTATAAATTGCGGATGGAAAGGGGAAATGGATGGATAGGAAGGGATTCAGTAATGGGTATTTCCCTTTCCTATTCGTCGATTAAAGGTAGACAACGCATCTACAATTGAGGACGACTATAGGCAGCAGTTACTACGCTGTTTCGGCGAATTCAGGTAGCCTCTAAATCGTTTGCCACCATCAATTAAAAAAATTATAATCACTTTTAGCATCATTTTGATTAACTTCATAAGCAAATATAGTACACACCTCAAAAGTGTTTCGACAACATTGTAACTGAAAAAGGTTTTCAGTGGTAAAGTTGAGCTTTGTGTTGTGCAAAGTTCTTGTTAGCGGCCGTATTGTTTGGTGTTTTAAACTAAACGCGAACAAGTGAGAACATTTGTCTACTTATAATTTATGTACATATTAAACAAGTTCCATATTTAACATTACATGTTTTTAGAAACATAAGAGCTTTTACATGGTTTGAATTAAAATCAAGTTTAAAGTGCAAAAACAATTATTTACTCAATCTATACAAATCTATATATATACTATAATAATATTATAAAGAGGAAAGATTTGTATTTTTGTATGTATTGAAATAACTCAAAAACTGCTGCGTCGATTTTAAAAATTGTTTCACCGTTAGAAAGGTAATTTATCTGTGAGTAACATAGGCTATATGTTTTCATCATTTTTTTAATTTTACGCAGGCGAAATCGCGACCAACAGCTAGTATTAAATGAAAATGTAATTATCCTCAGTACAGATTGAAAACTTTCAATACAAAATTGAAGGTTTTCACTAATATCAAAACGTTGTGGTTTCGTACCGATTGTGGTAATGGCTCGAGTACCTTAGAGCAAATCCAACAAAATGCTAAACCGAATCTATAGCGATGAAACCCGAACTGTGATGGTTTCAAACCGCAGATTGAATTAGCGAAAATGAATAAATTCTGTGGTCGGTCGGCATTTGTTGTTTGATATTTATTACATTTTATTAACTATTAGCTTTTGCCCGCGGCACCGTCTGTATGTAATTAAAAAAAGAGTAGCACGAGTATATAGAGTTAGCTTAATTAATATTTCGTCTCTATTCTCCTTCTCCTACAAACTGAACTCACCTCTCCAGGTAGGTCGGCTTCTCTATTACATATTCCGGCAACGAGTAAACGAAACTTGGCTTGCAGATTAAATATGCACTGTTATATATTATTAAAAGATAATCTTACTATTATACATGCGAAAGTTTAGAT
>LD688945.1:2465203-2484788 GCA_003118335.3 Papilio memnon
TTCAACAGTTTAGGCTACAAACTCTAACAAACATCCATCCATCTAAACTTTCGCATTTATAATACTAGTAAGAAGTAGAATTTAATTAATTTCAATTCGTATTTGTAAATAAAATGGCTTTACACGTAGGTACGGAATTGTACAACAAATGTTGAACGGACCACTGAGAGTTATGTTAAGGTGAAACTACTTATGCACGGACCTCAAACACTGTTTAAAATGCAAACAGCACCGTGAAGCTCCGAACTCGCCACTGAATGTAATATTGCAAGCTTCGTATGGGTTTAACTGAAATTTAGTTTAGTCCCACCGCTTGTTAGACAGTGCTTTTAAAATTAAAATTTAATTGTGTGAACTGAATACTAGTTGAGATTTCAGTTTGTGTTACAATGTTTTACGAATTAGGTGAATTGTTGTGAAATATAATGGAGTTTTTAGTTTTGATTTAATCAAATATTTATGTAGTTCAGACAGTAAACTACGCAGTATTTTATGCTAAATCATTTTTTGTAAGCGCCTGTCGGAAGTTTTTAGCAAAATCATTTGATAGTAAATTTAATAATCGTGAATAATCAGAAATTATTAACAACAAAAATCTTTCAAGTGAGCATTTACTCAGAGTTATTATTTTACGACTGAATTTATGTCGTGGTTGATGTAAATCTACTTATGCTCGTACCTCAAATAGTACTTAACATGCAAATTGCAACTACTTTAGTATGCCTCGAGTGAGTGTAATTTTGTTAGCATTAACTATGGAAATTAATTAAAATTTTGTTCGACATTCTTATTCGCTGTATTCGGTTCATTACACCAGAACTAAATGTTAATAAAAACGAATCACAATGATCTTAATAAATCGATTTTACTACTACTATTGACTCAATTGTATAAATCCCTATCGTTATTTCACTCACTATCTTTAAGAAAAAAAGAGAGAACAACATTTCGACACGTCAAAAGTATCTTAATTTAATTATGCCATCAAGGTCGATCTTAACAATCACTTGAGACGAGTACGTAAGCGCCTGATGATACTTATTAGCCAAAGAGATATTATTTAAATACTTAGCGCTAAAAATGTATTGGCGTACGAAATTGGGCCACTCACGGTAAGAGCTGGAGCGTGCTTATCTTGTGAATTCGGATCTGACTAACGAACTGTGTTGGGTGAACATGGTACAGGTAACTGTAGATTTTCCTTAACTCACATGTATAGACATCTCCCTCATTCTCTTTGAAAAAAACAAAGACAACAATTATCCTGATATGTTTTTTATAGTTACTATACAGGTGGCACACGAGCAAGCGGCCAACAACAAAGTTTATACAAAAATCAAATCATCCCTTTTTCACTAAAGTCTACGTTTTCTGTAGTCATATTTTTCTTCATAATAAAAGATACAAAACCGGGGCTTTGTTGAGCTTTTGTGGCTTTCACTTTGAGATAAAATCAATTTCGTATTACCCAGCTGTGTGAAGCAACAGCGCTGCGGCGTGAAAAATTGATATGAAGTTTTTTTACGTTAAAATGTATTGTATAAGAATAGTGTTAAGGTTAGTAAAATTGATGAGTTAGACATTTGAACAGTAAGATATAATTATCAATGAAGTGACCTAATTACGTTTGTTTTCGTCGATCAAAAATATTTTCACGAAATTTGTTTCGGCGGGACATTCACGGCAATGGTCATCACCCGTCACAATTTTTGTTCCTGTGTTATAAAAAGGTCAATGATTGATAAAGTTATGTAAAATCTAATGAAAGCAAATATTCATGTTGCATTTTAAGAGAGCGCGTGCACGACTGAAACTAAACTATCGTAAAACTGTTTAGTATCGCTTTAATTCCTACGAACTTATATGGAGGTGCGAACAGTCGATTTTTAGTTGTGCAACTGAACAGTTGAATTGGCTGTAAAACAATCGACAATCGTACAACAGTTGTGCGATAGTGTAGCCAAAGTTGTGCGTCAGCTCTAAAATATGAAATTGCATAAGGAATATACTCAGGTCATGGAAATGGACATGTAATTGTCGATCTGGAGACTCGTTCGTGAACGGATATTGACTAATGCGTTTGATGACTGGCCGACGAGTAGACAAGAATTCGCCTGTCACAATTTCCATTTTTCAAATTGTTCATAACAAGAATGTTTACGTAAGGTTATATGAAGTTTTGAATTATTACTTCTTTTTACTGTGATCCGGTTATCACAAAATAATGAGTACTTGGTAAGGAATCCTATACATATTTTCACGTATGTTTTTAATTATTTCCATAAAATATCGTTTTAAATGTTATTAGTTTTGATATAGATTTTATTCTCATACTTAACCTATAAATTGTCCACAGACGTTTATATCTGTGCAGTTTTAAAGTTAACGCTAGTCGAGATTTTCCGCAACTTAATATAATGGTTTGCTCAGCGGGAAGTTAAAATAAATCATTGCAGTCCTTAATACCTGTTTTCGAGTTATAAATATGATAAGGCTAGTTGTCGCCCGCGACTTTGTCCACGTGGAATAAAAAAAAATAGCCTTTGTATTCTTCTTGACTATGTTTTTACATATATGCCAAATTTTAATGATATCCATTTTGCTATTCTAGAAATACGTAGTAAAACATCCATTCTCCCCCCACTCCCTCCATCGCTCCATTCGATTACATTTATCGATTTTTTTAGTTTTTTTAGCCTATCTTGGTTTTCTTAGACCTCCATTAATACCATTCATTGTTAATTACTCGAATTAATTAGGATCGATGAGGGAATCGCTTCTTAATCTGAGTGATCAAAAATGTCAAGATTCGAATTTACATTAATTAGTTAAGGGATACAATAAATTGAACGAATTTTTCTTGCTAAGTAATCTTTAACAAACTTATAAGATTATGTTGTGATAAGAAATCTAACGATTCGGCATTGTTTTTTTTACCTCTAGCGCCTACGGTTTTTCTTTCCGCGATATTTAGAATTTGTTTATTTGCTATGTGGAATACTCTATTGAAACCCGTATAGTTTTTCTAGTTCTACATTCCGTAGTAAATATATTACGGCTTGCGGTTACACAGGCTACATTTCTCTTCGTCGTAACATTATAGTTTATTTAAACGTTTTGTAATGAATTACTTTGTGGATTGGAACATATTTGCATAATTTACCATGGCACTTTAATGTATTGTTCTCATTCACATCGGTAAATGGCCAGGATTTCCCGAACATCCCTTATAGAGGTTACAAAATGATTGATACGGCGGACATTGCCTATGGTTGAACCGACTTTAACAAACAAGTTGGCACTCCATTTCTATTGTGTCATCACGAAGGTGTCAATTAGTTGGGTTTTAACTTACTACTAGTTGTTTAAAAAAATTCAACGCTTAAAAACAATACTAGCTTTCGACCGCGACTCCGCCCGCTTGGAATTAAAAAAACAAAAGTAAGTAGCCTATGTGTTCTTCCAGACTATCCTCTACATCTATACCCAATTTCGTCGAAATCCGTTCAGTCATTTAGGCTAGAAACTCTAACAAACATCCATCCATCTAAACTCGTATTTATAATATTAGTAAGATTGGCATCGTAGTTTAACGAGTTAAAATGGACAAGTAACATTTGATCATTTGGCTCTCACGTTAATTTCGACTATTACGCAATCATTTGTATGCGTAGGTTATTGTGTCGTCGAACGTCTAGTAGGTAGCCAGTTTTGAACACGAATTCCTGATAATAATATTAACAGTACGCATGACATTTGAATATCTTATCCAATTACTTTTTAAAACATTAATGTCCAGTCATGTCAGTGTTGTACTAATTTCTTCGCTATTGTGTGTTAAAAACAGTGACTTAAAGTGTTAGTTGAATAAAAAATGTCACCGGATAACCAGTCTTGTCGCGTATGGTCACGATTCGAAGGACAGAGAAAAAACGGTATTGTTTTAAAATTACGGATTCAAGAACCGCCAAATACAGCGCTAGAGCGCGTATTAGAATTTGTAGCGAAATATTTTGTCACAGAAGAAACGTTTCAAAAAGCAGCAGGTTAGTATATTTCATTACAATAAATTACTTAAAAAAAAATTAAATATTTTCTGTATAGCAACAATTATATTTCTAATAATAACTTTGACTTTTAAAAGCTTGTAGAGATTTTTTCCATTTCAAAACAATCAAAAGTCGATACACGTCTTAGCTAGTAACGCCATCATCGCCTTACATTTTTCGTCTGTTAATTTTTTTAATTTGCATAGATTAGAAAAAACTTGATTAGAAAAAACTTTTTTATCACCAGGTATATATTCTAATCCTGATGCTATAGTCGAATATCGAGAAATATTAGGTGAAGTATTAAAAACATGGATCGTCGTGATTTGTTGTGAAGATACTGAAGAAGTGGGTGAAATTCTCGGAGTATCTGCGATAGAGATGGTTGAAGATAAATCATTTGGAGAAATACAGGTAGGTCTTAAGAGACTTTGCTAAACTACACTATACTGCTTTTGTTTCTGCGGTTTTAATAAATAGATTTTGATAAGTAACTCATCACCAGCTCACTATACGTTCCCACCGAGGGGCTCGGAGCATACCCTAAGTAAGGTGTGACAATTATAATTATAAAGTTCCTGGTATTTAAGAGACTAATAACTTTAACAGTTTTATCGATTTTGATTGGGCAAAATAACAATATAAAAATAAATTAAACATTATAGTTTGAAATGATCCATTTTTCCTTTAAAATGACAAGATATTACGTAAATCCCTCAATAATTTTTTAACATATATTGATTACTAAATATCTCATAGATTCGGACTAAGGAACTACAAAATTTAATAACAATAATGTTGGAGTGCCAGAAATTAGTGAAGCCGTTGATGAAAGGATTTTCAGCCCATCACGATGGAAGGGGAATCACTGTACACCCTGATTATAGAGGTCTTGGTATCGCAAGCGAATTTGTAAAGATAAGGTGAGTGTAGAACTTGCATTACAATTAAAAAGCAATAAATTGCAAATAGCTATCTGAAATATATTCTATGTCACGTCTAAATATTCTACTTGCTTTCGCCTGCCATTCCGTCCGCGGGAAATTAAAAAAAAAAAAACAAAAGTGGCCTATGTTTCGTTCAGACTATCTATGCCAAATTTCATCGAGATCCGTTTTGCCTTTTAGACTATAAACTCCATTCTTTCTTCTAAACTTTCGCATTTATAATATTAGTAAGATTATTTTCATTTTATCTAATCTATATTAGATGCTGTAACTGAACATTGTTATAAAGGCCCCTTTCTAGGACTCTTTCTTCCTTTAGAGCGCCAGCATGTTCTACTCTATCTATACTTATAAGCAGTCATGTAAAAATTCATTCCTTCTTACGCACATCTTCACCTTTCAAACAGTACATCCATACTTATGTCTTCCTTTAACTTAATAACAATTGCATGTCATTGATGAATTGCTTTATAGAATGAGTAATTTTTCCATGACTCAGGTATTAAAAAAATAATTACTTTCCAGGAGACTTATGGTAAACGAACAAAATGTTCCAATGTCGTGTGCGTGGATGACGTCATATGGTTCTCAAAGAGCGGCAGAGAAAGACAACTGGGAGACGTTGTTTGAGATATCGCCTGAAGAACTGGGAGAAAAGTGTGGAGTAGTCTTCAAAGATCCTCCTCGGACTTTTAAATTAATGTTTGTAAGGAGTTCTAAGCAATAATGTTAGTAGTGTTAAAATGTATATCATGTTCAATAAAAGCTAATTTACTTTTCTCATTAATTTTTCTATTATAACATTTAGAAAACACCTCTAAAGTTTGTAGCCTAGACGGCTAAACGAATCTCGATGAAATTTGGCATCGACCTAGATGATAGTCTGGAAGAATACAGGGTACTCACTTTTGTTTTTTTTTAATTCAACGGGGACGGAGTCGCGGGCGAAAGCTAGTATTTCATAACAATTTAAATACATGTAAATCTATTTTTGATTAAGTAAAAAAATTATTGATAATCTGACCTAAAACGGATACACGATAAACTTATCTATTAATTATCTTTTAAAAAGTAATTTCTGAGCGTAGTCATTCGACAGTCTGTAGTAGTCATCGAACATTCATGTTGTAGAGAACACGATAGTCAATTTAATTTGAGTATAGAATATAAGGTGTAAATAGTGTCAATTTAAAAACATGTCTTCGAATAACCAGCCGTGTCGTGTTTGGTGCCGTTTCGAACGGAAGAAAAAAGATGGTAGCATTTTAAAATTCCGAATTCAAGATCCACCTATTTCAGCACAAGACGGTGTTAAAGATTTTATAGTTAAATATTTTCTAAGAGAAGAGTCATTTCAAAAGGCAGCAGGTAACTTGAAAGAACATACAAATTCCTATATGAACCCATTTTTATTAATTAAGCTTGTTATAGAAATTAAATCAAGGACGGATCCAGCATTGGCGCCAGGGGGGGGGTCACATAGTCGTGGTCAAGAGCTTGACAAAATATAACCAATAAAGAGTAGTAACAAGACTAACATTACCGTTATATTCGATGCATAAAAGATTAGTTTAAAATAACATGATCAATGCAGAGTCGAGAGGAATTTCAGAATATTTAACAGTGGTAGAGCCCGCTTTAACATCTTAGCACGAATGGGCCGGCTCGCCCGGTGCAATACCACGACCACACAGAACACAGGCGTGAAGTGGAAGCAATTCCGCGTTTCGTCTGATGAGTGTGGTGCCGGAGGCCCAACTTTAGTCCCTTTCCCGTTCCACCCTTTTCTTATAAGGAAAGAATTGGATGGGAAAGTGGATTTGACGGTGGAGGAGACGCATAGGAAGGCGACATATCTTCTTTATGTGCGCCTCCTCCTCCGTCGATTTATGGTAGGCAACGCATCTGCAATTGCGGATGTCTATGGGCAGCGGTCGCTTCGCCATTTCGGCGGATTTAGGTGGCCGCTTGCTCGTTTGCCACCTTATCGTATAAAAAAAAAAAATTCTGGTCAAGAATTCACGCATTTAAAAGTCGGCGTAACACTAAACGCTGGCAGATTGATGAAATTAAACAAATTATTTGCATTTATTTATCATCAGGTATAAGTTCCAACCCAGAGGCAGTCGAAGAATATCGAGGAATTTTAGAAGAAATAATAAAATTATGGATTGTTGTTATTTGTTGTCACGATAATGATAGCGAAGAAGTTGATGACATTCTAGGTGTGTCGATAGTAGAGTTGTTTGAAGATGAAATATTTGATGGAGAAGTGGTAAGATACAAATATTAGATTGAAAAATAATGGTTCCTTTATGTGGTCCCACTGACGTGGTTACCTTTCTTAAATTGCTTGGTGTAACTATTGGCATATGTTTATTTTTTACTTTAGCTCTAATGTATTTTTATTTATTTATTTCTAATGTTAATGCATGTCAATTTTAAACAGTTACAGGTAGAAGAAAACCGGAAATTATTTCATATGGTAGGAGTGTGCGAAGATTTAGTTAAACCATTAATGAAAGGCCTTAAAGGCTATCACAGTGGGAGGGGAATCTCTGTTCGTCCTGACTGTAGAGGTCTTGGTATCGCAACTGAATTTGTGAAGTTAAGGTGGGTTAAATATATGAAAAGCTTTAAAAAAATATACAGACGAATTGAGTACCTTATTTTGGGAAGAAACAATAAATTTGATTTTTTAATCTATACCAGCACAGTACATATCTATATATGTACCAGCTATGGAGAAAGATATACTAATATTAGGACTAAATGCGAAAGTTTAGATGCATTTATATTTGTTAGAGTTTGTAGCCTTAACGGCTGAACGGATTTCGATGAAATTTGGTACAGATGTAGAGTATAGTCCGGAAGAACACATGGGCTCCTCACTTTTGTTATTTTAATTCCACGCGGACGGAGTCGCGGGCGAAAGTTATACTATGTGCACTTGTATATTAAGGTGTTTAATACAGATTTATTTTATGTTTCAGACGACAGATGATAAACGAACAAAATCTTCCAATGTCGTGCGCGTGGATGACGTCATATGGTTCTCAAAAAGCAGCAGAGAAAGACAACTGGGAGACGTTGTTTGAGATAGCGCCTCAAGAACTGGGACAAAAGTGTGGAGTAGTCTTCAAAGATCCACCTTCGACGTTTAAATTAATGTTTGTAAGGAATCCTAACAGTACTAAACAGTGGTTGATTTGATATAAAAGTATTTCTATCGTTATTCTTTTTTCAATATTTATTCGTTGAACCATTTAAGAGCTTGAATAAATTTAATTAAATTTATACAGTTTAATTTATTTTATTACTAGGTTTCGTCGGCGACTCCGTCCGCGTGGAATGAAAAAAAAGAAAAGCAAGTAGCCTATGTGTTCTTCCAGACTATGCTCTACATCTATGCCAAATTTCATCGAGATCCATTCAGCTGTTTAGTCAACAAACTCTTACAAACATCCATCCATCCATCCATCGCTGTCGAACGGAATAAATAGTATCCTATGTCCATCTCCTGGCTCTAAGCTACCACGTCACCAATTTTTAGCCATATCGGTAAAGTCGCCATTGAGTTATAAATTATGTAAATAACACGACTTTTTTTATATTTGTCGAAATCGATGCATTACTAGCGCCAGCATTGCGACACTAGCGACATTGCGGCAGTAAAGAGTACTACGTAACGCCAGCGCCGCTTGTCGGCGTTTGATGGAGTCAACGTGTTAAAAGGGCCGAGCGTGCGGAGCGCAGCTCAGTATGGTGGTGACAATCCGGAAGAACTCACTTCTAGAGTGACAGTCAGGAAGAGCTCACTTCATTAGTGGCTGTCAGAAGGAACGCACTTCTTTCGTGGCTGTCAGCGAGAACGGTGCCGTTGAAACCATCACGCGTTACGGACTCTGCCACGAATAGAAACATACCTCCAGCGACAAGGAAACTCACTATTGTCGGAATACCCCGCCGCCATTTCCTGCGACATATATATAAGACTAGCTTTCGCCCGCAACTCCGTCCGCGTGGAATAAAAAAAAAAACAAAAGTGAGTAAGTAGGCTATGTGTGTCGGCAAATATACCGCACGTATAGCAGGCGTGTTACGATGGCTCGGCTCTGCGGTTTTGAATATTTCCAGGCCATTATAAGAAAATTATAACCTATCCGTCTGCTTAACTGAAAAACAGAATAAAAAAAATGGAAATAATGTAGCGTTCATTTAAGAATAATATGAAATGTAAACATTTTCTTAAAACATTATGTTTTTTGTTGCCTTGTTATTGTAGCGTTTTGAATTGTCTTCAAAGTTACGAAGGGAAGCCTACTTGTTGAATACGTGACTGATGGCAAAAAGAAGTTCTTTGTTATATTATTCTTTTTTTAAAACCGTATTCTTATCTAAAAGTGTTACACTTATTATATGGTTAATCAATCTTATAGCTCTGCGAATAATAATAATAATACTATATGATGCTAATAATAATAGCTGCGAATTTCAGTAGTTTAACGTTGGTCAACTTCTCTCCTAAAAGGCATGAACCACCAAAGTGCGTTCGCAGAACTAAAATCGGGTGAGTTTTTTTTTATTTAAAAAAGGAAAGGCAAGTTAATTTAGAGTAGATCTTCTCAATTTCCATATTGTATTCTGACTATGTCTAAAAGAGTGAGATCTAAATGAGTGAAGAGAGACTATGTCTTAAATAATGGGTTAGATGTATAATAGAGAACCTCGAGACGAAACGTTCTTTCAAAGGTTTCCAGGCACCAGAGGCACCTTAGTAGTGGTTTTTTTTATACAATAAGGTGGCAAACGAGCAAGCGGCCACCTAAATCCGCCGAAATGGCGAAGCGACCGCTGCCCATAGACATCCGCAATTGCAGATGCGTTGCCTACCCTAAATCGACGGAGGAGGAGACGCACATAAAGAGGATATTTCTCCTTCCTATGCGTCTCCTCCACCGTCAAATCCACATTCCCATCCAAACCTTTCCTTATAAGAAAAGGGCGGAACGGGAAAGGGACTAAAGTTTGGCCTCCGGCACCACACTCATCAGACGAAACGCAGAATTACTCCCACTTCACGCCTGTCTTCTGTGTGGTCGTGGTATTGCACCGGGCGAGCCGACCCATTCGTGCTAAGATGTTAAAGCGGGCTCTACCACTGTTAGTGTCTATATTAGAGAATCATTTAACATTATTTTTCTTTGCATTGCAAATTTCTTTCCACGCTAAGTTGGATAGCAACATTAATTATTAATGACGCAAACATCTGCGTCACACGATGTTATGTTAATCACTAGAACATTTGTTACTTGTATTAAAATGAATCATATTGTTATGAATGATTTCTCGTTATCTTCAACCTATATATATGAAGTCTTTGTTGCAGTTATGTAAATAAGGTAATTATCGAACCAATAGTTGTCAGTTTAATTGCCATATAGACAATGGGTTTTTTAAATAACTTAATTATCATCGTTAATTAAGGAGGTCACTTATTAAAAACATCGTGCTTGTTCTAAAATAGTGGTCTGAAAGGAAACTTCATTCCATTAAGAGTTTGAAAGGAAGTAATTACATTCTATACAAACATCTTGAGCTGAAGGATCTGGCGTCGTTTGGCACCGCTCTTAATTAGTTTAACGGAGTGGGAATAGCTAAGCGCTCACACAAACACGGTCTTAAACCAATCAAGTTGTTGACATGGGAATTTTCATTAAATTTAAACAAAAGAAGGCAAATTAAAATCATCAAAATTAACTTTTAAATAATTCTACTTAAATAATTTATTAAAACTATTTTATTATCCAATAGAATATACTTTATAAAGAAATATTTTAAAAATAAAGCTGTTTACTTAGGGATCACATTTAAAAAACCCACGTACTGCGTTGGCACTGCCACCCAAAGTGGATCTTGGTCTCCGAGTCGTTTTCGTAACAATGTCTTTTTTCTGTGGGCGAGTTGTCACTTCACTGTACAACCGTATATTGCTATACACATCATACTATGATCAACAAGCCCATAGTGATTTAGCTGTAGCTAGTTGGGGTAGCGTAGCTTGGCTGTCTACGTACGACTACGTACGACTACGATAACGCCTCTACTCTGGGAATGCTCTCTAAAAAAAACAAAAAAAATTATTATATCCTTAAAGACGATAATTGACGGAAAACTGTGAATGTTTTAAGTGGCTAATAGATTCCTATAGTACTGGGAACTTACAAGTCATTTAGGTTATCGACTACTCAATAAGAAAAAGCCATGTCATGCCAGACGATAGAAACGAGGATTATCTTTAGTTTAATACCATTAAAATCTGTTGTAACGGTTTAAAATTTGTGACTACAGATATTGACAATACCAACGAATAATTCTACTAAAAATAAAAGAAAGTACTGTAGACAATATTAAATATGATTTATAATAATAAAAACTTTTTTATTTATACAAATTACTTTTGTTTAATTTTTATTTAAAGGCATGTCTATACTATTCTAACGCCTGTTGCGTGGCCGTGTTGTTTAATAGTTCGTGTTAAGCAGGGCTTTGTAGTCTCAGAAAAACGATGAAAAATATTTCAGAGATGCCAGGAGGCGAACAATGAGTGATTGAAATTCTCGCAAGCTTTCATCTTGTCTTCAAAAATGAAATGAATATGAGAATATTACGGAGATACTGGGAAATTATGTCAGAAAATTTACTTTAAGTAGCTACTAGTTCAGATTTGATGTTTAGTTTAATGTCCGTCTACGCAACTGTCAGTTAAACATTTCAGTCAAGTTTTACCCACACACGTAGCTTCAATAATCAGTTCGAATGATAAGTCAAAACTTTTAGAAGTGAGCGTAGCTGGCTTTAGTTGAGAAGATAGAAACTTAGTTACACCTTATAAATTGAATATGAAAGTGATTTGAGTGAAAGTAAATTATACAAAATAAATGAAAGGTAGAAAAAATCATGTATTCAAATATTAATGAAAATAGTACCGTTTAGGCATTGTTGTTATTATAATTGGATTGCTTGCATGCTTGGGACAGACCGTTTATCACAATTAATCGTGACAACGTTTTCGTATCGAATCGATAAAATTTGTATTAGATTTGAAAAGCGCCCAAAAGGGCGGAAAGTGCACCAATATATCTCATACAAATTTTGTCGATTACGATACGAATATGTTCTCGCAACTGTTTCTGAAATATTCGTAATAGACCCAAAGTAGACGCGTGCCGATGTTGACATTTGACATTTTATTTTCCGACATTTGCGCAATCACAAATGTTGGAAAATAAATGACATTACAAGTTTAATATTCTATTCCAATGTTTACCTTGTAAATTACATTTAGCATGAAAACTGTATATTATCAATTTCAATTTAATTACCTTGTTTATATTTGAAAAAAAAAACATGTGTCGAGAGATTAACACATCATAAATTATGAAATTAAATGTTCAAACATTTCAACGGATGATATTTGTTAGCAAAAAAGCTAATAATAAAGGTCGCATGTCAGAATTACAATGCGAAATATGAAAATGTGAAAACGACCGAGGCCCGAATTCATAATTGAATTGAACAAAAAGCTGTGGGTATTTAAAGTAGGTATCCGATGGTACGGAATAATTAAGCGCCTTTTCCGATGTGTACGAAATTTTAATGATGCACGTCTCTTTGTTAATTTTATACAACGAATTCGCTACATTTATTTTATGATATCAGCATAATATATTAGTTGTTTTGATCTGACAATTTAATTTCGTGAAGGGTTTTATTAAATCGGTATACTTAATAGAGTGAAGTTTAAACAATGACATTAAAGGATCTATTAAGATAAACAATGAATTATTATGCGGCATGCGCAACTATAATTTATTTTGAAAAACATTAAAAGCGTGCGCATACCTTCGACAAAACTATCGCACAACAGTTGTGCGACTGTCGACTGTTTTGCAGCCCATTCATATATATATATTTTTTAATACAATAAGGTGGCAAACGAGCAAGCGACCACCTAAATCCGCCGAAATGGCGAAGCGACCACTGCCCATAGACATCCGCAAATGCAGATACGTTGCCTACCCTAAATCGACGGAGGAGGAGACGCACATAAAGAGGATATTTCCCCTTCCTATGCGTCTCCTCAACCGTCAAATCCACTTTCCCATCCAATCCTTTCCTTATATGAAAACGGTGGAACGGGAAAGGGACTAAAGTTGAGCCACCGGCACCACACTCATCAGACGAAACGCGGAATTGCTTCCACTTCACGCCTGTCTTCTGTGTGGTCGTGGTATTACACCGGGCGAGCCGACCCATTCGTGCTAAGATGTTAAAGCGGGCTCTACCACTGTTAAATGTCATTTGTTTAGTTGCACAACTAATATAGGAATTAAAGCAAGACGAAACAATTGTGAAATAGTTTAGTCAAAGGTGTGTGCGCGCTCCAAGCATTGTGGGAATGTCACAATGACTTAGACCAGTGTACGTAGGAGCCATATGTTTTGAGTTGATAATAGGAGGGCGATAGACGGTATCATTTGATTAATGCTCGTCCGCGCACAATCGTAGCAGCTGAGCCTCTTAACTTTCTCAATAAAGACGCTTTCAGCTCACAACAAAATTTGAACAACTTTCCTACGTTAATAGAATTGAAGTAAGAAAAGTTTACAAGAAAAAGAGCCTTATTCTTCTTTTAATGTATAAGATAAGAATGAGTAGACATCTTTCCTTTATCGAAAGATGTTTTTTTTCTTTATTCCTAAATGAAATTTGCTATTGTTATTAAATAATTTATTTTATTATGTGGAAAAACCTGGCCTAGTCACCCCTAACTTAAGGAAGGCTCCGAGCCCTTCGGTGGGGACGTATAGTGAGCTGGTGATGATGATGATGATGATGATGATGATGATGATGACGATGATGTGGTAAAACATAAGTGAATTTGCGAATTCCTATTCTTCTAGTTATCATTTATACGTTTGCGTTTAGTTTTGTTATTTTAAATGTTTCTCAGAAAGGCATATTTACAAGTGAATTGTAGGGTCCGATTTGTATCTTAACTGGACGCTTATCTAAATGAACTTTGTAAAAACGAATTCTTTTAACAGAAAACCTGTTTTAAATAGTGTTTATTGTTTCGAACCCTTTTAACGATTGTTTTTACTAGGGGCTTTTCATGGTGTTTTCACTAAATTTTCTTATCTAAATAATAACTACGTTTTAGTATCACACTTGGAATACACAATATACTCGTTTTTCTTTTAATCAAAATAATAAAAGTTGACCCATGTTCTACACGATGTTATTAAAATGACATGAGGGCTTAATCTATATCTATACTAATATCATAATGAGTAAAAAAAATCTGTATTTTTGTAATTTGGGTATTATATAACTCAAGAACTACCGGGCCGATTTAAAAAATTCTTTCGCCATTAAAAGGCTACGTTATCGCTGAGTAACACAGGCTGTATTTTTACATTTTACGTGGACAATCGCAAGCAACAGCTAGTAATTAATAATTTTAATGCAGATGGAATAATTTATATTTCAATCGAAAAATATTCAAGTATACCTTTCAGTTTCGTGAAATATGATGAATTCGTAGAAATATTAATTAATTTCAAGCAGACTCAACTTCGCTTTGAACGTCAAAAACACAATTAAATAGTCCCATTTCAATTCAAACTTTTATAATAAGTTCGAGCGCTCTGCGAAACGACACGACCTAATTTTACACTTGTTTATCATTTTATGGGAAAACAAGCAGGTAACAAGGTTTTAAGAGTCTACTGTGAACGTCAAGTGCTTGTGTACTTTATAAAAAGTTCGACCACGATGAATAACAACTTTAACAATAGCGCATATTCTTTACTTAGGCGGTCGTCATCACGTAGAGTTCCCCTAATAATAGAGACCGGCTCTTGTTGGAGTGATCTCTACTAGACAATTCTCTAGAAAGACTTTTCCCTATATGTCATAGATTAGATTATATCATATTTTACTTCACACTCAGTTACACACGTTCAGTTTTATCTGACAGTTTTGTCTGAACAGTCTCATCGTTCAGTTCAAATCTAACGTGAGTAGGCAAAACTGAACGGTTCCCAGTGTTTCGCTTTTGTTTCTATCCTAATCGACTTTAAAAATATAAACGACTAGCTGTTCCCTCGCGGCTGCATCCGCATGAAATTATGAAAATATTTAATTGTTTACATTTGTCAAATTATCAATTGCAAATGTCAAAATGATATGACATAATGACAAACCATGGCAACTTATGGTCTCTTTCCCACATTAGGGTTTTTATCCCAAATATTTACCCCTAAGTTTATTGGCGTGAAAATGTATAGCCTAAAGCGTGACGTAATTGTAGGGCTTTTTATTAAAAAAAGAAGTATTCAAAAATATGCTGTATTTGCTGACATCTTAGGCAACAAAGTGTGTGTTTACGCTTTATTATAAAATATAGATTTTTAAGTGAAATGTTGATCAAATATTTATTTAACCGAAGCTATTGATTTGGGATTGTGCAACGTAATACTGTTTCAGCCTTGACCTACCTGTTGCTACGCCCCGGGCAAACCGCAGACCCTTGCTCGCCGGTCAGCTAGCGAATTGGTGTAATTTAATTTAATTCAGTTTATTTAATTAAATGTAAACGGTTATAGAATTCATACGTGCATGTATTCAAATAAAATTAAAATAGTGGAGCTGAATCTTTTCTCTTTATTTAAAAAGTTTTGTTTTAATTTTTTTATAGCGTTTTACTTTCTCGGATCTAATTTAAATTGCTTGAATTTGTACTCTAAATATCAATTATTTTAGTTAACGAATATGATATCCCTCACGATCCTGTTAAAAAACAATGATAATAAGTTCTTGTACTAATTTGCAGCAGTGAAAACTCAGGTTAATATCGTTTAGTTTTGTTTTACCCAAAACTATTTGACAATATGACTGGCTGGAACCGTTATTGCGATAAAAAAAAATTTCATTCCAAATTTAAAATGGAATTTAAAATAACCGTTCCATTTTCAAATTTCATCTACATTGTAATCCATGAAACGGTTTTTCTCATTCACATTAGATGGAAAGGTTTTCAAGTTAAAATTTTATACCTTAGACAGTTTTTTTTAGTAATTTCAGATGATTTTTTTTAAATTACAAATTTTAATAACACATAATAATATGATACAAAATGTTGATAAAGATAATGGTTTTCGCAGAAGTTTCAAATATAAATACTGATTAAGCCTGTTAGAATCGGAATATTCTATGCCCGTCTTTTAATTGATAAATTTCGACCGAAAGTCGTAGTAAATTCTAAAAAATGGTATATCAAGATATATCATTATGTAAGTATTTACGATTACAAATATTGACATTTTCTATGCAATAAACATACTGAAAGATAAGAAAATGTAATGAGAGATTTAGAAAGAATTAATTTTATAAAATACTAACTGTTGCTCGCGGTTTCCCGGGTGAAATTAAAAAAAATTAGTAAAAATATAGCCTATGTTACTCAGTGATAACATAGCTTTTTAATGGTGCAAAAATTTCGAAATCGGTCCAGTAGTTAGAGTTATTTCAATAGATACAAAAATAGAAATCTTTCCATTCTATAATAATAGTACTATAGATTAATAATCTTAGACACACATACCAACAGTAATCATACTAATATTATAAATGCGAAAGTTTAGGTGGATGGATGGATATTTGTAGCCTAAACGGCTGAACGGATTTCGATGAAATTTGGTATAGATGTAGAGGATAGTCTGGAAGAACACACAGCCAACTCACTTTTTTTTAATTCCACGCGGACGGAGTCGCGGTAAAAGTTAGTTTTAAAATATTGCTTTATCTTTATTAATACATTTCATTAAATATTAAAATTGAAATGTTTCAAATGATTTATACCCAAATACTGATCACGTTCATAATATTCAAGAGAGGAGTTAGTTAACAATTTTCTTGTAACTTAATTTTCGTGAGAATTGAAACGTGAATCTTAATTAGTGGTCCAGACAGTTCACTGAGTCTCAATTAGCTTCGCAATGAATACCTTCGAATAAGGATCCCTTCAATAAATCTTTCATAAACTTAAAGTATAAGATTTAAGTAAGTATAAGTATAAGTTTTAGACTTAAATCTTATACTTATACTTACTATAACGTGGAAAGATTTGTATTTTTGTATGTATTGAAATAACTCAAAAACTACTGGGCCAACTTTAAAAATTCTTTCACCGTTAAAAAGGAAATTTATCTGTGAGTAAAATATAATACTATATTTTTGAATTTCACGCGGGCGAAGTCGCGAGCAACTGCTAGTCATCAATTAAAGAGGTTAATTCGGTATTGTGTCAAAAGTTTACATAACGTATTTTAAATTGGACAGCATTTATCGAGTTCCTTTGTAATACTCTTTGCAACTAATGCAGAAGCAATTAAAAGCTCGTGTACTCCGACTGGACGTCGAAATGCTTGTTGTTAATTAAGATTGCAGTTTAGAGCACTTTAGTACTAGAATACGAGCATATATAAAAATTACTACGTTTATGTTGCTAAAAATATGGCAATTCAAAATTTGCCACTAGAATTAGGAGGATAATGATAAAGGATAACATTAAAAAAAAAGGATTTGTTATTCGCAAATTGTGTATATTTACTGACAAATGTTTCTTACAAAATGGGAAGATCGTTCGCGTAATGCTCCAAGCAGTCATTAACTGCAAACGACACGAGATGGGTAAATGAGTCTCGCTTAAATTCTGCGCCGCAACTTTCAAATGACAAGTAAGAAGCGAAAACGTGTGATATCTGTAGGAACGAATTACACAGTATTATATGGATATATTTACACTTCATTCGGAACAAAGAATATTTTATATTAGGATCGGAAATGTTACGTGTACATTATTTTAAAGAAAGATTTGTAATTTTATAACAATTATATTTAAAAACCGATTTCTGTGGAGGGCATCAGAGAATGAATAGGTCCAGCAGTGGGAAAATCCTATTCAATAACTAGTGGACCTATTTCTTTTCCAAAATTGTATGCTTCATAATGCCTGAGTAACATAGGCCTATACATAACCCTATGGACCACTAGTAACAAAAATATTATTCTTAATTTTGTATTATCAAAATATTTGACGTTAATTTTGAACTGTGTGCACATTCACGGGGATGTAACGGTGTATAGTTCGTTATACAAATTGACTATTACCCGATGCGACGGAAAACCGATAATAGAATCGGCATGCTCGTGCTGCGAACCAAACCATTTTAGTATGTCAGCTAAAATCATTTGCAAATGAGGCACTAAAATTATTGGTTGTCATAACAAAATATTATATAGTTGCTGGGGTACTTTGGTAAACTAAGCTGGTTGGAGTAATCCTTAATCTGTCCTCATGAAAGATATGCGCTAATCGGGGAGTTGCGGAAACCGCCCCCTTACTACTACCAACACTTTAAAGTTCCTTAATACTTGAATATGTTCTTATTCTATACCAATAAAGATTTTATATTCGTTCATATTAACAAAACGACTTGTCATCATTCGTCTGTGCTGTTGCAGATGTTGTGGCAACTGATGCCTTCAATAGATTTTCTGCCCCCCCCCCCAATTTTACGTAAATAATCATTCCGAATTTGGGGGTATTTTTCTAAGATTCGCGGCAATGTCTTCGTCGGGTATGTGTTTAAGAATGAATTCTCGATGATAATTAATATAAAATTTTCCATTACTTGGTTTGGAAATGTTGTAATACTTCTAGCCTTTTAAAAACATTTTCTTTCGCTTTCGGATAAAGCGGTTCTTTTATTACTGTCGTATAATCAGATATGCTAAGTTGCGATTTTTTCGGTATTAGGATTAGACGGTGGATTTAAAATTATTTGATCTGTTACATTATCCGCCATTACTGTTGTCTTCGATGACATATCTGTATTATTAAGAGGTCTGTCCAATATTGCCTTGTGAATGCGGAATCAAATTTGTTAAAAAGGTTACTTGTGACAAAAATTTATATTGTAGATCTCCTACGTTACGTTGCCGCTTTCATGAAGTCCTAGCAATTCCTTCCTCAGCCGATACTCGCTCCTCACTCTCCTAGCTTGAATCCAAAGACGATGTTGCACTGATTTCTATTCATCACACACATCTCTTTCTATTTTCTTCATCCACTAAATTATTCTCCATCGCAAATTATAATTATTTTAGTATTACTTTAACGTTCTAAAAGTTACTACGTTATACTAGTCGCTAAGACGTCTGAACACTAGGAAAAACGACGCTATAATGACAAAAGAATGCAACTTGAGCCCTGAGGTTGAGCACCTCAGGGGGAAGTTGACACATCGGGCGCCAGGTGACGCCACTAACATAGGAGAGGAGCTCGCTTGACTAGCAAACACAAGGAAAACGGAAGGCTACACTCAAGATGGATTCCGGATATCAATGACGGAACAAATAATAACAGTTTTCACATAAAATCTATACTATTATCATAAAGCGTAAACACACACTTCTTTGTTGCCTAAGATGTCAGCAATTACAGCATGTTTTTGAATA
>LD688945.1:2502850-2515896 GCA_003118335.3 Papilio memnon
GTCGCGAGCAACAGCTATTATAAAATATATCTCTAGATTACTATTTAAAGTTGCACCATAAATCGACACAAAGATTTTTTTAGTGCAAAATAAAAAGATAGTTGTATGATATGTATAGAACACCTTTACATACATCCTATAGAAATATTTTTAAAAGAAGTTTCTAATTAACGTATACTCGTATTTTATTCAAACAAATTGCACACCGTAGTTGGTAGTGAGGGGCACTCTATGCAGAAAGTTGCGACTCGAAGCGTCACTGGATGTTGGTGGGGCTCATTACTGTGGCCCATTTCAATGCGCCTCTCGAGCTGGTCGAACGTGACCTGAGAGGTACATCTTTGCTTATTCACTACGTTATTTTTATCAAACAAATAATGATGAACTTATCTTTTATAGAACGTTGGTCGACTTATATGAGTTCGTTATTAGCTGTTGCCAGCGACTGTGTGCGAAAATTTGGTGAGCATTTTTATTGGTATAAAAAACGTAAAAAACGAAAACTCAAAATTTTTCGGGAGAGAAATGTAGCCTTTAGTAGAGATTATATTCTATGGTTACTCCATTTTTTTTTTAATTCATAGAGTCTTTTTGGAATGACCTGGTAACAAATATCTAGTCTATGTCATCGACTGACGACGCCCATTGTATTCATAATATGTACTTGTTATAATCTAAAGTCCATAAAAAAGCTAACGTAAAAAACAACTCGCTATTTCTTTAGCCGCTTCACCCTATTATGATATATCGACATCATTCTGGAAACAAATTACGCTATTACAAAGAAAAATTTCAAAAACGGAAATGGCCTTGCTTTCATAAAAAGCGTGAAGAGTATTTTTTTTGTTTTGCGGTTTTTGTATTCGTCCGAATATCTGGAATCTGTTGAACAGTTCCATAATATTATGACGTCATTTATTTATAATCAAAAGGTTTATATATAATAATTTATCCTTGTTAAAATGTATGTCACCGATAAATAGTGAATTTCAGTTTATTTCGACAATTTAATAACTGGCAGAAAATTGTTAGGTGTATTTTGCTGGCAGGTTTAGTTTAAAATGCAGAAAAAATATTCACATGCCCAGTATTTATTAAAAAATACCTGTGAGGTATGAAAATTGAACCGATAAAAATTTTTAATTAACTAGATACGGCAGATCATGTATACTCCGAGTGGGAGAAGTATTATAAATCGTTTTCAATCCGATAATACGAAAATCAATCAACGCCAAATTTATGTATTTGTTTTCGTGAAATTTGATTCAACGGGTTTTGATTAACGTATTTAACATTTTCTATACCTAGATACTGGTTTCTATTCTACACCCACACTTGTTTGAATTGAGATGTGTGTACCATAGGTGACCACTAAAATGTTTTTTCTTAATTCATCCCTATAAATCTCAGAAAAGAAATTTCCTTTCAATAAAATTTAATAACAATATCATCTTAATTCGAGAGTCATTTAAATTATCTGTCTTATTTATATATACATTTTTTTTCTCATAATCTTCATAAATAATAAAGTCCTCTATATCAAATAAAAACGTTAGAATTTACTTTATTTAGGAAAACTGTCAATAAAACTATCAGTTTGAGCAAACGATAAAAGTTATTGAGTTCCTTCGAACCAAAACAAATAAGGAAGTTATAAAAGAAACTTTCTATGGCTGTTTTTTGCGGAATGAAAAGGAATTCCTCCTCGGCAGTTGTGAAATAAATTATTTGCTGAAGATTTTCACAAATAAGAAAATTCATTTAAATGATTTCTTTTCAAATGTAAAAAAAATATTGTAAATATCAAAATACTACAATCACATCTAAAAACAATTAAAACGACCATCGAAAACGTATACTCATAATATACTTAAAGTAGAATAACAAGCTATAAAAGTTCTATTGAGGTTATTGGAATAAACTCCACTACGCTTCCGGAGTTTCCAAGTCTTTGTTTCGCAATAGTTTATTTTTTATAACTCACAGTTGCTATTTTTCCCACAATGTTTTTCTTTCGATACATGCGTCATTGACTCGATTATTACGTTAATGTCTCTACCAGTACTTTTTAATCAATAAATAATAAGGCATTTAGGTCCTTTGTACCTAAATGTCTTTCATTTTATTTGTCCTATAAGGAGCTTAGACTTTTTTAATGGACAATTATATATTTCTAGATAAAAACGACGTACGTCGCCAGGAGTATGACATAAAAATCTAAAATCGCTGCTAATTTGAGGATAACATTTGAAAATATTAAAGAAAAATTACCCGCAACCAAAAGATTCAAAAAATATTTTAATCGAATCATACTTGAGACTTCACTTGAGACTTTTTTCGCGTAATCTCACTAGCGCTACTGGTGACCGATAGTCAAAATCAAAAACAAATAAATAATTCAAACACTAAAAAGCGTCTCGGCGTGTCAAATTTGACATTGAGGTACTACCGTACAAAGAAGTTACCTGAAAACATGTTATTCCCTATGTCTAGTCTATATATTTCTTAACTGTTTTTGCTTGCAACAAAAGTCAAGGCATGTAATAATGTGAATAAGTTGAGTTTCTAATGGTGACAGCATGTTTGAAATCGGCCCAGTAGTTTCTGAGTTATTTCAATATATACAAAAATACCAAATCCTACCTCTTTATAATATTAGTATAGATAGACAACCATTATTCGTAGTACGTTATCCGAATGTTAGAGCCCAAATGGGTTGAAAGCTTGAGTACGTTTATCTCGCAATGTCTAGGATACGACAGGCGCGTGCCAAGTGTTAGGGCTGTCATAATGTCTGTGTACATTAGCTAGTTAATGAAATCTCGAGGGATTAAGTGTAGATTTAGTTGCTACATTTTCGAAGTTACTCAGTTGTTGGAATGTTGATTACGAAAATGAATATAAGAAAATCAACACTACCATATGAGACTATCGCAATTTGTTTAATTTGTAGTTTGAAACAAACTATACTTTAAAGATTTAATACTGTTACGACGTAGAAAATTTCAATCTCGCGTCATAATCAACTGGTGTTTTAAAAGACAAAATATTAATATTTTACTGCAAACGCGATTTAATGTGTTGTAAACAAAAATTATAATTGTGGGCGTTTTATAAACATCCTGTATTTTATGACGTCTAATGCTCGTCGTGCATCCGGATTGATAAAGATAGTGTGCATTTTGTGTCTCTTAGCGTAGCCAATAAATATTTTCAATAGCAATATCTTCAAAACTTAAAATTGAGTCAGTTTTCATTTCCAATACTAGATGTTAGAAATTATTTGTTTTTTACTAACTTTTTATAAGCAGTCCCTTCGTAATAATTCATTAAATTGAACTCAAATTCAGCCAGCGGTATATTTGCGGTGAATATTTATTAAAAAAAATAATTCAAACTTCTGTGCTTAGTTTAATTGGGTTATTTGAAAATTTTCACTTCATTACATTTTTATGTTCAAACTTTTAAAGTTCAGCAATTTTAAAGCGCGACAGAACAAAGGACTTAATTTATAATGTACTTTTTCTTTATTACGAAAAATCTACGGAGAATAAAGTTTTACCTTTATCGAGTAAAAATTGTTAGAGTTTCGTTGAGAAATTAAGATTTGTAGAGAGCTTAAAGATTAATTATAAAACAGTTTTGAATTCATTAAAAACTGTCAAAATACTTTTGACAAATTGTACAGTCAGCTGCATAAATACACATGTACGAATTTTCGGAAACTTATAAATGATTTGGTTTCAAAAATATGCATGCACGAATACGTTCCTAAGTTTACGACTATGAATAAATGTATGACGGAAAGATGACTAAAACTGAAAGCCTATACAGATTTATAAAGTTTTGTAAATGCATACATTGACGCAGCTGACTGTACCACTAAGACTGAGGCGTTACTTTACTCTTTAAAAGGAATTATCAATAACGCAATAGGATGTAACCATGATATGGATAGCCTGCGGAAAACATCACTACTGCGAATCAGACTAAAAAAATCAATTTCAAACATAATGTGAAGTTATAGTATGTTTTGACACATGTCGAAAGATATGCGTAACGACCAGAGACATTTAAATAATATATAGACGAGGCATAGTAAACATTTTTTCACTAGTACTTTCTCTGAAAGGTACTATATCAGTTGTCAAGTTTAGTACGCCACCTCGTTTCTTGTGCTAACATGTAATAAAATCCATCTTTTATTATGAAATAAACTAAACAGTGTAACAAGATAACATTTAAATATTATTTAATGACATCTATTGGGAATTATTCAAATACAATTAATTATATAGACATGTGGTTTTGAGGATCTGTCAATAGATAGCGTTACTGAAAAATATTTTAAGTGTCAATTATGCCTCCTCTATATATTTGAATTACTTTATTAAGGACAAACTAAAATGAGCGAATGGATAGCCTGTCTAATCAATGTGGCTTCGCAAAGCTTTTGAAACTCAAAGCGTAGTGTGATATTGACAAGGCTGTCATGAACAATTTGTTAGCAGAGTAAACTTCAGAGATTAACTATGTTATATTACGCTTTATAAATACAACCAACGCAATATCAAGTTTTCAAAGCTTTAAAATGAAAATAGTCATTAAGTTGATAATTTACGCAGTGATTTCGAAGAAATAAAAGTGGAATGTGACAAATTCCAAATATTAAAAGAAAACTATGCAGTAATTCGTCCTATGTACGAAAGCGTTCACCTTGTGCCCCGCTGGAATGTAATTTAGAATCCTTTGCATAGCATAGAAAAAGCCGTGATTTTACCTCCGTTAAAGAAAAGAGAGCGTCGGTGGCTCAGTGGTTTAAGCGCTTGACTTGTAATCTACAGGTCTTGGGTTCGAATCCCGCCGCCATGTACCAATGTGATTTTCGATTTTTCGATTTTTCATATGTACATAATTTACCCGACGTTCTTACGGTGAAGGAAGTCATCGTGATGCAACCTGCACATATCGGAGAAGAAATTCAAAGATATGTGTGAAGGCAACCAACCCGCAGTGGGCCAGAGTGGTTGGCTATGGCCTAGTAACCCTAACTTAGGGTAGGCTCCGAGCCCCTCGATGGGGACGTATAGTGAACTGGTGATGATGTAATGATGATAGAAAAGTAGCTAGTGAAAATAAATGTATTTTTATTTTAAAAAACTTTTTCATAAATAATATTTATTTAATTCTTATAGAAATAATTGAAATTAGGAAAATAAGACATAAACTGTACTGCAATGTATATGCAGTTTCTTTGGTATAACGGGTATCCATAGGCAGCTATGATCACCTCAATGTTCCCATTGCTCCTTTGTTCCCTTCTCTAATGGAAAAAAAAACTTTTACAAACAGTTTTATGCGTCGAGAAAAGAATTCTAAATGAAAATCTGTTATTACTGGTTACCCCCTTTGACTATAGGTGTAAGTATTCATTTTTTTAATTATTAATCATAATAGCTTTCATCCGCGACTGAAAAAAAAAACAAAAACAAGTAGCCTATGTGTTCTTCCAGACTAACCACCACATCTATGCCAAATTTCATGGAGATTCGTTCCGCCGTTTAAGCTACAAACTCTAACAAACATCCATCCTTTTAAACTTTCTCTTTTATAATATTAGTGAGAATACAATTTAAAAGCTGACTCTTTTCTGGTAATTTAAAGTTGTAATAAAAGCTCATTGAAAGCTCGCTAATAAGGTCGCGAAATAAAAGAGCGTGCATAAGTCGGGTACGGAAATCAATTCGATTTGTCCATCAATATGAGCTACTTATGTCTGAATGTGGCCACCGTACCTGTAACAGGTAGGGATAGGGTGGGCTGGGCGGGAATCCGGGAGCAGTGCTGTCGCGGACGTCGGCTCAGTCGGACGTCTTCACGTTGCTGTCACGCGAAAACCATCTAGTGAATAAGTGAACAGTATTACCCTGTGCCCCGATTTTACGAACTTATTTTGTTGTGTTTTAAAAATTATATCTGGATTTTTCTTGTGCTGACGAGTTATTTTTTTTAATGAAAAGGTAAGCTTGATTTTTAATTTGAAAATTGTTTTTAATTTTCAGTTGCATGGGTAATGAAAAATAGTGGAATTATTATTTTAATTTTTTTATTAAATACTTTCATTCGTAACCTTTTTAATCTGAGTTTTAAGTTTAATAAAAAGTCAAAATCTGTTGAATTAATATCAAATTTATAACTTGAATTTTATATTTATTTGTTTTAAGTACGAATTACCGAAAGCATATTTTAAAACATTTACTTAGTATATAAGAAAATTTTTACTTTATGAAAGCTGGGTGGAGGCGAGCTTTACTTGTTGCATTCAACGTTTATGTAACCTTCGTAATAATTTATAAGCCTATTTCTAACACCACATAATTTCACTCTAGAGAAAACTGGAAATTATCGAAAAATAGACTTTAAAATAATTAAAATTCTATTTCAACAAGATTGCTTATATTAGGCGTTAAATTAATTGTAAAACGAACAATAAATTTATTCAAAGCGTAAACCGTATAATAAAGCACAGCTTACATTTGTCTCACACAAAGCGAGACCCAAGCAGATGTCAATATTAATTCTCAGAAATTAATTTATCATTCAGAGAGGTCTCGAACTTATTAAAGTATTCTGTAACTCGGCCCCGACACAAAGGACTAATTCTTAAGACACTGCTAATCTGGACTTTGGCTCTGATCCAAAACTAAGTAAAGATTAGATATGGCAAAGGCCACAAATCTCTTTTTTATTTAGACATATTTCATCGAAACAATAGAAAATATAGTAGTTATAAGTAGTTATAAAACATGTGTCATATTATAATTATTTCCTAATAATGAAAAATTGTGCAATATTAACTTAGCATATCTGCGGCGTTTAAAACTATAGGGTCTTTACCTTTCACCTTTATTTAGGCAAAGGGATTGGAAACTTTTCAGCAGAAGGCTGAAGAAGCAGCTAAATGTTCAGATGGTAGCTAAGAAAAAAAGGATATCTCTACCTATATCAATAAGATTGAGAGACAAATAAAGTTTTATTTTAACTTCAGATTACCTTTAGGTATGTTAGTATCGAGCCAAATGAAATGAAAGTCTCTGCTTCCCCTCTGGGCTACGGGCGTGAAATATTTTATTGTATGTTGTTGAAACATTAAATAACAGTATTTTTAGTCATATATAACGGCTGAACAAACCAACTAGGAAAGCTTATGTGCATGAAAGTGTAAAAAGAAAAACTCTAATTTTCACAATGTCTTGAATTAACTAATTTGAATGCTTTAATATGAAACACCATACAACTTAATCTATATCTATCTATACTAATATAATAAAGCGTAAACACACACTACTTCATGGCGTAGGATGTCAGCAATCACAGCATGTTTTTGAATAATTATTTCTTTAATAAAACGCCCTACACTTACGACACGCTTTAGGTTATATATTTTCACGCTATTAAACTTAGGGGGTAAATAGATTGAAAAAAAAACTTCATGTGGGAAAGGGACCATAAACTACAAGCTGCCAACATTAAGGGAGCAAGGTTATTATGGTAACGGTAATTTTGACATTTGCAATTGAGAATTCGACAAATGTTAATAATAAAACATTTTTTTATAATTTCATACGGACGAAGCCGCACAGGAACAGCTAGTGTTTAATAAAATATTTGGGTATATTCGTTAACTTTTGTAACGTTAATCACAAAACCACGTTATGAATTATTTGCAAGGCAAAAAGTAAACGAAACCAATTGCGCTCGCGGTAAATGTATTTATTTACACATTTCATTGTAACCGTTTTATGAATTTCAAAATATTTTCAGGAGAACGCTACGAATTATTTATGGGTTAATTATTATTAAAAGCGTTTGTATATCTCCATTCTATTATTGAACTTTTAACATATATTACGACTAATGTACATTTACATGCGATTGAAAAAGGTACTAAGCAGTCAACAAATGAGAAACACAACATTATGCTGTTGAAAATGTGTGGTCATTACATTTTCGATTGTCGCATGAATAAAAGGATAGATAGAATAAGTTGTCTACGTCAATATCCTTCCAATTGTTTTGTGGATATTTAAGAGTTAATAGGACGAATTAGTGAACACCAGTTCTCTCTCAGCTCAAATCAGTTTCTGATCAAATTATGATGGGTTGGTTTATGAGTTTATTTATAAAAAAAAATATTCCCTTTCCAAGATCTGTACAATGACCACGTATCACACAAATTGGTTTCTACACTCAAGGAATGTAATCTCGTTCTTGGCGCAGAATTTAATCTTTTAGTGGGTAAATTATGAGTGATAGTTCACTCTGAGAACTCAATTGGGAACGAGTATAGCCGACGGACTACACCCGTCGGGAGATACGCATCGACTTATTTATTGATATTCAAGAACAACACGCTCCGATGCTGTTAGGTTTTTATTTAAACGATTGGCAATGTGTAAAGCTTACAAACGTAGTTATTTTTGTAATGTTACATTTGTATTAGCTTCGCTTCTGTGTACCTTTTACTCTTAGAATATGGTTCCTAATTTAAAATCAAGTCAAAAATCTTAATTTGAAAAATAGGGATACAACCTTAAGAGAACACTTTTACTAAACTATCGCTATAATGCGATTGTAGATTGTTTTGCAGCCAATTCAACTGTTTAGTTGCACAACAAAAAATTGAGTAATGTGCGCACCTCCATATAAGCTCATAGGAATCAAAGCGAATATAAACAGTTGTGCGATAGTTTAGTTTTAGGTGTGCGGACGCTCTAAATTATCTTTGGTGTGTTCTATGATCCATTGAATCTGTGATTTTGCAGTCAATAAAATTTAATAGAAATCTTTTCTTGAGTATTCAGAATAAATTAAGTTATAAAATACACTAGCTTTCGCCCGCGACTCCGTCCGCGTGGAATTAAAAAAAAAAACAAAAGTGAGTAGCCTATCTGTTCTTCCAGACTATTACCTACATCTACACCAAATTTCATCGAGATCCGTTCAGCCGTTTAGGTTACAAACTCTAACAAACATCCATCCATCCACCCATCTAGTTGTCTATTCTTCTCTCTCTTCTCCCATCTAGTCTTTCCCATTTATAATATTATTATTGTAAGAAGTAAGATTATGCTTATGTATATTGAGAGCTAAGCTAATAGCATTTTTAGCATTTTTTTTAGTGTGCATTTTACCTTTGAATTTGTGTGTTATAGTGTGAGCCAGGTGATTACGAAAAAAATTACGGTCAATTCAAAAGACAACGGATATAATTAAAAACAGAAATATACTTTTTATGCAGGAACAAAAGCGCAAGTAGAACACGTTCCCAATCCATAACATAAAAGTGAATGTTTTCGTTCCGGCTTCGTGTTTTGTTATTACAAATTTTATAACATTTTCTCACAGTAAAAACCCTTCAGTGTGTAAAAAAGTTGCTTTGGAAAATTCGATACGTCACAAAAATTTGCCTATCTCTTGTAAAAAATACCAAGAAAGTCAAGTAGGGAAGTTTGAAATCTTTCAAGCACACTCAGGATGCCTTTATAAATACTTATTCGAAAAATTTCGTGACGTCACAATTTTCTTTTCACAAGAATGTGTGGCAGTTTTTCTTTATGTTATAGACATTCTGTTGGTAATGAAAGATCATATTAAAATATTTGTTTTGATTCAATCACTTGACCTTGAAGTCAGAATCACAAGAGGTCAGAAAGGTTCCATATTCTCTATATTCTAGAATTTAGATGATAGAAACTTGTGTGTTATAAATTATTTTTTGGTAATTACTGTTATATTATACGATCTAAAGCATTATTCAAAATAAATTTACATACTTAACCCGAAATGGTGTTGAAAACAGCTATTTGACTTGGAGAAAACGTAAAGAACTTCTTTCAACCTTTGACTTTACTCTACAAACCCAATAGAACAATATAAATAATATTATATTATAAAACTAGCTTTCGCCCGCAACTCCGTCCGCGTGGTACTATAAAAAACAAAAGTGAGTAGCCTATGTGTTATTCCTGTCTATCCTCTACATCTATACCAAATTTCATTGAAATCCGTTCAGCCGTTTAGGCAACAAACTCTAATATCCATCCATCCTATACTTTCGCATTTTAGTTTTTAATTACAACTAGAATGTATCGAGAAATGAAGCCATGGAATGCTTGATACAAACTACTATTCACTAGAATACGAAACTGGATATATCCGGATAGCTTTGATACAAGAACATTGTATCACAATGTGTCGTGACGGATATCTCAAAGGTGAATTTCAACGTATAACAAATTGGAGTGACTACACTACACGAAGGCAAACGACAGCCCGACGCTTGTGATACAAATGAAGCAATTTTAGTAAAGCCGTATTGCATAACGAATATTTCTGATATTTTAGACTCTTGATCAACTGAAATGCTTGTGGTGAAATTATTTGTTTTCTAACCGTCTATTAGTTGTTTTTTTTCTACATAAATAACGTATATGTTAAATAATTTTACAATTTGCACATTAATTTCATGCGTTTGCTCATATTTGAGAGAAAAATATCGTTTACTAGGCGCTTATCATTCCCTCGAATGTTCTGGAAAGCGTGTACCTAACCTCAAAATAAGTATGCGTAATGTATTGAAATTTCTTAATGAACGGTTTATTTAATGAGAAAGTAACATGAGACTTAGTGAGAACTGAGGCATGTCACACTTTTGATGTCTCGCCACATAAAACCCGAATTTCGTCCCTGACCAGAGGCGTTTAAAGCCAACGGTATCAAATTTTATCCAACTCTTGACCTGGAAACCTTGTTCATATGTTCATGACCCGGAAAATAATGCCAATATTAAATTTGTTTATTATATTCGCGAAGTAATATTGTTCAACAACTAAAACGTACGGCGTTATAGCGCTAGTCAGATTTATAGTATTGTCTTATTTTGGGTCAATAGATAAACAGAATACTCGATGTGAATAATAAAAATCGATACGCATTCAAAAAGGTCTCGATTATATTCGAGAGAAAAACTTACTTTAACAGCAAAAATCGTTACACTGTTTAATTAAACAAGTATTAGAACTCTGTGACCTGCGATCTTTGATTGATATTGTGGGACGTCAATATGGTATGTTTTACCATAAATATATCGCTATACTGTTTTCTTATATTCTTTACTATCAATCCGCGCCGGGCTCTAGTCACGGTATAACATCGACATACGGTAATATATTTGAAAAACTGTCCAGGTTTTTATTTTAATGGTAAGGTTGTTCGGTTCTAACCTAAAAATATTAAGAAAATATATTCTGTACTTTCTTCATGCCTAAAGCTGACGAGTAAATTATTTAAACGCTCTTACTATATAGAGTGTACTAGTTTGTGAGGGTATGAGGTTTTATGAATAACACTACAATTCGGCCGCGAACCCGTCCGCGTGGAATTAAAAAAAAAAACAAAAGTGAGTAGCCTGTGTTCTTCTAGGCTACCCTCTACATCTATACCAAATGAAATCCGTTCAGCCGTTTAGGCTACAAACTCTAACAGACATCCATCCATCTAAACTTTCGCATTTATAATATTAGTATGAAGTAAGATAGGTAAAGGCACCAGACAAACTTTATCTAATTAAATGTGTTTTTAATATAAAGAGGGAATATAAGCTTATCTTCACGCTTTGTAGCTCTACAACTTTCCTACTTTATATTTGTTATTAGTTTGTAAGCCAAGGCCAGGCTCCCGTGGAATCCAAATGAAATCTGATAACAATCTCTTGTTTACTAAACTCAATAAAGAGGGAAATAACTTTGAAAAGAAAATTGTTTTCCAAGTCTTTTTGTCGGCGGGTTTTGGGTCCGAATAACACGACAATGCAAAACGACCTGGGATTAAATCGTAAATACATTTCTCTGACAATTTGGACGTTTTTTTTTGTTAGAGACATCATTATGACATTTTGGTTTAATTTAATCGTGTTTAAACACAATTACGTAATGAATTTTTGCAACCTCAGTTAAAAGATCATAATTTATTGAATTAATCATAATAATAAAAGTTTTGATTGTTGGATGGATATTTATTACTATGTATCTCCAAAACGACTTAATGAATTTCATTCAAAAACACATTTTTTTTAATTCCGCAACGACGAAGCCGCCGGCAAAAGCATGTCCAAGTAAATACTGGTTACGGATTAATTTCGTAATAAACCCATTATTCTACGTATTTATTTTAAAATAAAGAGTATACTTTTAGTTAAAAAGCCCAATTTTTATCAATAGCGTAAAGGATCGCATGACCATTAAATCCTCGAACCGAAACACAAAAAATGTCGTACAAAAAAAGCTAAACATCTAAACCTTCCTATTTCTACTCCATTTATCGTACAAATAAGGGCGCTCGGGAAACCTCCACATTGATCTATTGAGGGAGTCTCACGCAAGGATTCTAAGTGAATATATTTTCCAATTTTACTGTACACGGCGGCCGGGCGTGAGATATTGCCTATCAGTGTTCATTGTCCTTGGTACATTGCTTTTTAAAGGAGAAAAACCGCTATAATGGAAAAATGTAGAGAACGGTGATTGGTGTGATTATTTTCACACGCGATTCAGGTTTCTAGGGATTCTTTTAACTTTAAATGTATTAACAGAACATTGTTTTTTTCACATTTGACTAAGGCAATGCCTCTCTGGCTATAATGGCGTATGTGTTTATGTCCATTCTAATATGATCCCCGTCTGAAATATAAATGTGCCGCAGCTAATATCAAACATTATATTATATCATAAGTGTCTACGTAGATTAAAAATCGATTTTTTGTGTTTTATTTATCTAACACCGGGCTGTAACAAGTTTTACAATGCACTTGAAAATTATCTTGCTACGCTGTTCAAAGGCTTAATTGAAACAGAGTTGCAAAATGAAAAAGGTCATTGTTAATCTATCAAGTGATTATTAGTTTAATTAAATCTATTATGATGGTACTTAAGATTCGCTTGTTTTTGTTTTCAATGGTCGAATCAAATTCTTTGTCTACTTTTCTT
>LD688945.1:2536008-2575087 GCA_003118335.3 Papilio memnon
AATATATAATCTAATCTTATTCAACTGAATTAATAAGAAAACAGTCCCTAAAATAGGTACGCAGTATTAATTGTATTAGTCTCCATAGGAAATGTAAGGTTATTTGCCATTAGCGTGTTTAATAATCAATTTTCAATTCTATTTCAACGCAATAAGATATACAATGTATTATAGTGGAATTTCAAAATAGTCTCAAGTGTTTCGGAACCTTTGATAAATTATTTGTTTGGTGCGCTCGCCAAATTATACATATTGTAAACTTTAAAACAGACGGTTAATCTATATCGGGCGATGTTTTAAATATGTACAACGGTTGCCTTGGAACTCAGCCGCGTGTGAAATTGCGGAACAAGACTCAAAGTTACCATTTCAGATGTATTGAATTTTTTAAAGGGTAACTACACCTTACAAATAACGGTTAATTGAAATGCCTCGCAAAGGTTTTTAATGTGTAGAATTAATATGGGATATTATACATACCTTATTGGTTGTATAATTTTCTAACAGATGGCGTTAGTAATATAATAAATTGTAAAATAAGGAAAATGGCAGACTTTAGCCCAAATGTGAAAGAGCAATAGTTTCATAGTAGTGTACCACAAAACTGTAAACATAGTGGGAGAGTATGCACCCCTCTTATACCGTGTTAAATTGGTTCAGCTATACTGTATACGTCTTCATTCCCACATGATGTGGAAAAATTGATAAAAGATTTGATATTTTGAACTTAGCTATTGAGAAGAAAACATAAAATAATATTAAGATATTTGTAACCAATTTAAAATAAATATAACAACGTTGTTGTAAAAGAAAATGTTACTAAAATAGAAAAAACATTCAAAGTATAAGCGCCTTTTAACAAGTTTATTCGGGATGTTTACACAGGTTTGTTGTCTCAATGTCTTCGCCTTAGGATTATTTATTTTCATGATTTTTTATTCAGTTGAACTATTAAATAAAAGTTATGAGAACAAATTATTAATCTTTCCTAATTGTTCACAATTTATTAATTGAGATTATTACGTTTAAAATACATTACACTTTCTTTTACTTTTTTACTGTCAATATGTTTTAGTGTAGAAATTTTAAAAATATTGTACGAAAAGTAACCTCAAAAAATACACTAAAGCTTTTGATATGTTATTTATTATCACATCGCGTGTACATACCGATTTCAATACACTTACTCGAAAATCAATTACCTTATGACGTCAGAGTACATTTTTAGAGTATTGATTTTTTATTGGAACACAAAATTTATGGTTTTTTCGGCTTTTAACCTTATTATTGCAGTAAACACCTCATAACTGTATAAGCGAGATTTATTACATTTGAAATAAAAAACAACTTTAAATTTTATAAACAGATCTCCTTCTATAACAATACGGTTTTTGGCAACAAAAGCACTTTGTTACCATAGATTTATTCTCTCTTCTCCAGAAAATCCCAGTGTTAACGGAAACATTGACGTTAGCAACTGATTTATAAAAACGTACTTCGGAACACAGAAACTCAGCGTACGAAGCTTACGAAAAAAACCGAAGTATTATTACTAGATTTGACCTTTAGAATGTTTATCTCGAGGGGCCGTTACCATGATTCATGGTAAATTCGTACGCCGATGCTTTCGTCGAACAAAATGTGCACTCAATAAATCAAGCATCATAACAATTCTCCCGTCGGCCCCAATGTAAATTGTGAACGAAAAACTTCGTCGGCCTTGACTACGTCAGATTCGCAACAATGTACCGCTCATATGCCTATTTGTATAACGTCACTATCTACACTTAGAATTGATATTTTCATTATTTTTAGTAAACTAGTAACTAGTTACTTTTGGTCTTTTAACAAGTGTGGCTAAGATGAAAATAGTACCTAAATGTCTAATCAGAAACTCTGAGAACTGTAGGACTGTAGCAGACTTCGCTATACTTAAAATATGTTATTACCTCTTTTGTTTACAAAGAGAATGAGAGAGATGCCAATACGTGTAGTGAAGATGTTTAAGATATTAAGTCAGAGTTAAGATTTTTATAAAGTTTTATTAATCACATTAAAGTCTACTGCAACACATTTAACATATTTACAGGGAAGAATATTTCAAACTGAACGGAACCAAATGAAAGATATTGAAATATCTTTGTTCCATTTTCCCCACTCTGTTACCACTCGAAGCTTTAAGCTCCCGATATGCAACGTTGAGAGAACTCCTCAAAAGGATTCTTCAATGTTTAGAGAGTTTACTTCTAAGAACTTTCCTTTTTCGCTTAGAAATTTCTACAAAGTGTGAAAGTATTCAATATTGTTTGAAGATTTAAAGAAATTTATTGAATTGATGCAACAATTTCTATTTTTTTTTCATTCTTGAGCAAAATATATTAACAATTTATTCATAAGAATATTTTGTATATAGAGTAGTCATCAGCAACGGTGTCGAAACAATAAAAAACTCGTTATCGTTGAGCCTCTGTTTTTAAAAATGTACACAATTGTTAAGAGATGGCTCTCCAGTGGACGACTATGTCAAGGTCTTGCTCTCTACGTATCAAATTTTACGACAAAACATAAAAACTTTTTTTTCTAAATCATATAAAATGACATTGTAAATTCATCGTCACCTTGCCCTTATCCCTTACGGAGGGTCGTCACAGTATGTGCTGTTCTTCCATACATTTCTATCAGCCGTCATATCTGAATCCACTCCCTTCTTAAGCATAACCTCTTTCACACAATCTATCCATACTTTCTTCGGTCTTCCTCTTCCTTTGTAGCCATCCACATTCATTCTTAACACTTTCTGCTTTATGTTCCCTTCGCCTCTTCGCATATCATGTCCATACCACGCTAACCTTTTGCTTCTCAATTTCTCCACCATAAGATTACATTGTAAATTGAAAGAAAAATATCAAATATACATTAACTATATCAAATATAATTCACAACCCAATTATATATTAACATAAAATCATACTCATATGACATAGTTAGTTTTGTTACTATAGTTAATATCGTTGAATTTTCCTGTACTAGACAATACAAAAGCATTCTATTTCTTTATGTTTATTCAAATGCTCGCACTTCGGCAAACTGCCAATTGCATCGAATCCAAACTTATACATTCATTCCACTTCATATTACTTAAATGTCATACTTGTGGGTAACATATATCATCTCGTATTATTCAAAACATACTTAAAGAAGTGTCGAATAGTCGAACGAACCGAATCTTTGAGTGAAACCCTAACAAATTTATTTGAATAACAAATATACATTCAATATAATCAACTCCTTAAACTACGATTAAAATAATAAACTTCTCGGAAATAATTCGTCATGTATAAATTTTAGAGGTCAAACAGAAGTTTAGTATAACTTTTATGTTTTCTTAGGTCGTTCTCGGCTTCTTTGACCTCTACTTTAAACTGACCAATACATAATAGTAAAGTTTTGGGCACAGCTTGTATAGAATAACAATTTAGAATAATTCAACATCATTATTACTTTGAAAACAAACTATTACCCTATGGAACAATTTAAATCAAATATCATATTAATTTCAGTAAATATTAACATTTAATTAATTTAGGTTTTCACAAGTTATGAAAAATGTTATTTTTATAACTCATACTTATGCTGGAAGGAAGCGGCCAGTATCTTTTATTGAAAACTTTTTCATTAACCTCTGAAAAATTATCGCAATCATATTTTTTTTCTAATAAATAACACATTCAAAAACATTACGTATACACATTTGTATCGTATAAATGACGTCTATTTGACAACATCAGTCGGTACCTCGGTACGTTCGTGTTAATAAAACCATCTAAATCATCTTTGATGTAACGTATCCCCGCAATAAGTCTTACCAAAGTAAACAAGTGTGAAACAACACCGCGGATTGTGTTTCTATAGTTCAAACAAAGATTCTAGGCGGCTCGTATCAAAGAGTTTCGCATAACAATCAAATACCAGTGACAACAATAATAAATAACGGTTTCAGATTGACTTTTGTAACAGTTTCTCGAATACAATAGACATGTTTAAACTTTGTAAAGCGATGTTTCCATCTTCAATCAAATCAAATCTTCATTTCTCTATGCGTTCTAGGTATCAACTTGCCCTTATTCGTACGGACGGTCTGCTAAGTGCTGCTCCATACATTTCTATCAGCCGTCATATCTGAATTCCCACACTTCTTAAGCATATCTTCTGTAACAAAGGCGATCTGTACTTTCTTTTTTTTTTTAATTTCCATGTACGTTCTAGGTACGGGCGAAAAACATTAGATAATAAAACAAAAAGGTATTAATTAAAGGCTTTTATAATCATTCTTTGTGCAATATTGCATACTTTATATTGTGATTTGAAATGTCTGATTGCTTTTAAACATTAGTACAAACTACTAGGAAGTCATAAACGAGACTAAGATATTTGAA
Organism: Papilio memnon; assembly: GCA_003118335.3. NCBI lineage: Eukaryota > Metazoa > Arthropoda > Insecta > Lepidoptera > Papilionidae > Papilio > Papilio memnon. The sequence goes on from LD688945.1 coordinate 2,540,445, forward strand.
AAGTGGAAATTTAAAAAACAATTCAGTGAGCTTATAGAGAATTTCAACCTATAGTCAACGACCATCTTTACATCACGTTAATATTGTTTTAAGTATCTCTATTATATTTAAGAGTATTAATAGAACATACATATATGTTAAAACATTGTTGCTTGATTGTTTTACAAAACACTTTATTATTGTAAATTATTTACACTTACAATCCAACGAACTTCCGATTTTCAAATTATTGCGTATTGAGAAATATGTAACTAACTCAACACAATCGGTGATTACACTATCACTAATACGGTCTTTGTTCTAAGATAATTTTAACGATATTAAAAAACTTACGATTTACGAAACAAGGCAAAGAATCTAATGTTCGTAAGATACGGCTGAAGTCAGCCCGTGAACATGGCGCATGCAACTGTGCCGAAATATCGGGAGCTAAAACAACCCAATCGTGGTAAGAAACCCGTATCTTACGAACATTATATTTGTAAAAACCACTACAGTTTAAAGTTATATAAGGCAAAGAATCGTTTAATTAATAACTGCATGAATATAAATTTTATAATCTACGCCACAGAATCTGTGAACGTTTATGCATCACAAATTTTCATTGTTAGTCTTATTCATCAACATCTGAGAATTATAAAAAAAAAAACTTTTTATATGTAGGCACGAAATCTAGATTTCTTCGACATCCTGCTCCTATACGTTTTTATTCAGTGTAGATGTGTAGATAAAAAGACTCTGTAATACTGCCTTGAAAACATAATTCATATTACACATACAAGGTAATATTGATAAATGAAGTCGTTATATTGAGATGAGTTTTGTTTCAAATTTTCAATTCGTTTCTGATTCGAGATTCTCTACATATTGTGTAAACATCTGTAACAAGTTTGAGCCACTCCATTGATACGAGCGTTCGTTTCCCCGTTTGTATTTGTGGCTCGGGAATGCAATGTTATGTTTATAGTATTAACATCCTGTATGTGAATATGTTAATAGCACGGACTTACAACTAATTGCGTTTTGTACTCATACTTACATATTTTACGTCACAAAATTCTAATGAAACGGGAAAGGTTTATTCATTTCGTATGTAAGTAATTAGAATCCTAATTAACATACTTAAAGGAAGAACAGGTGTATTACAAACTTTAAACTTGGAAGAAACTTTATAGATCGTTATAGAAAATTTTAATTGAACTTAACAGCAGCTTTTTAATATGAATGTGAAAATCATTGATCTAAAAGCTTTAAAAATGTTAAAAGTGTAAAAAAATAATTATTTTACATGAATGCACTTTTATATGAATAATTAAGATTTAATTCAATTAGCTAAAGAAATATTCCCAATACATTAAAACCGCAATCCAAGTGGTTCCAATTTCCACATCATAGTGCGGTCGAATAAAAATTAACGTAGTTATAATACCTTAAAGACCACGAAAGACCGACCGAGACCACAGAGCGCGGCTGGTCCGCGACCGCGACCGCGCGTAAACACGCTCTAACAATGGCCAGATGATGGACAGCGAAAATAGAACGTAACATAAACAATTGCGGACAAAGCGGATCGGTTGAGATTAACCAACGCCGGCCGAGGCGAGTTCCGTCACGCGCGGAATCGCTGCCTGATTAGATGTTAGGGAGATACTAGTTTGAACTGCATAACTGATCACCTTGGCCTCAAGATCACCATAAATATTGTTTTGTACACGTAGAATTAGATTCCCTTTAGCGCGGTATCTACGCCCGAGATATGCAATATTATGGAACATATTGATCTTTGAATTTGATCACCTCTTAAGGACCTAGTTTTTTGTTGTAGAAGAGGAAGGAAATGAATGGCATACGCATCTGTAGTTCCTCTGGTATTGCGGATGTCCATAGGCGTCGTTGACCACCTCTGTGTTCCCGCCGCTCGTTTGCCCCCTCTCTTATAAAAAAAAACAAAAGCACGCATATAGTCTAAAATGTCAACTCAATTACGTAAAAATAAATAAAGTTCATCTAGACAGGGAGAATTTGACAAAGAATTTCTATAGGAATATAGAAATTATAGGAGGAATCCTATTTGCGACTAGTGGCGCCATCTAGTTTGGTACTCATCATGATGATTAATGTATCCCACGAATCGGTAGTTACGTTTAATGCACTTAGTGATCTTAAATTCTTAGTAAAACGGTCAAATATATAACGTAGTGATTGGTGAGATTCTCTAATAAGAGGTTGGAAATAAAATAATGATTTTTAAATGACTAACAGTCTAAAGTTATCGTATCTATTGCAAAGCATTTCCCACGCAAGTTAATAGTTTTCTTTTCGTAATTATATTATAGTAGTTATCTCTTTAATAGTACCACGAACATGAATCAGTACCTTTAAGTCTTCGGCCATTAACAATTCGAGACAATGTGTTAAGTAAACAAAGCGTAATAATAGTAGCTATGTACAACGGTCAAACAGCAAACCGGTCCGTCATCTGATGCCAGCGCCGGCGCCGCTATGATGCCACGACTCGGCGACAGCGCGGCTCAACGTCAACGAGGTTCGGCGACAGCGAGGCTCAGCGACAGCAAGGCTCGGCGACAGCGAGGCGAGGCGCACTCGCATGTCCCACAGGAGGTCTCGCGGCGGCACGGAGCATCTGGCGGCTGGCGCAACGACGGCAGCTAGAATAGTCGGCATATACTTTTACACTAACTGCGGTTTATTGTTTACGTTTTATTTTGGTGAACTAAAAGCAAAATAGGAAATTAAACAGCAAATTCGATCAAAAACTTCAAAATATGTCGGTACTTACAAAAAATCATACTAATAACGCCAATATATACATGAGACTAATGGAAAAATTCTTTCAAAAGTTTTTCATAACACAATTAAAATCAAATTATTACCCGCTTATAGGTGGGTATAGGAATAGACAGCAATATGAAATATTCTTGTCACGGAGAAAATCGATTTCAAAACAATATATGTCAAAAAAATTACCGTCAATCAATTCTCAACGGCCCAAAATCGACCGATTGTAAAATTGTTCATAAACCACGTTTATCTTCAATCTAACCATTGTAGCAGACACTTAAAAGTCAATTTATCGATCGTTTTCGTTATCTGAGGGTCTATCAAGAATCTGCGTGACAGTTGCCAGAATGGATTCGTAATGTCATCGACAAAAATATGAGAGATGTTAGTGTACTTTACGCCTGGTAGGGGCGCTGCACAAATTCGAATACAAAGTCGATGAGTTACGAAATCGTTCTCACGAATATTCCCTCTCTGATTATTGGAATACCGAAGCTACTAACGTGCTACTGATTAGTAGCGAACGCGACTGGAATGGCTGATTAGTGATTACGTCCCCAATCAACTGGACTGTGACGATTATTAGTATAATGTACCAAGTATTTAGTACCCGGCATTATAGTGCAAACACAGACATTTCAACTTTACACAATGCTATGATATTGTAGAATTAATTTGATTATTAAGGTCATTGTGCTTTAGTTATGTCAGTTTTTTTTGTATTGTAACTTATTTTGTGTTATGTATATTTGTCTCCTAAACAGTATTAAAGCCAAAAAACAATAGTTTAGTTTATTTATTTAACTAAACTATCGCAAAACTCGCGCTTTGATTCTTATGAGCTTATATGTAGGTGCGCACACTACTCGATTTTTAGTTGTGCAACCAAACAGTCGAATTGGCTGCGAAACAATCGACTATCGCACAATTGTGCAAATGGTTAGTCAGAGATATGCGCCCGCTCTTATTGATATTTTCTTTCAAATTATATAACCATATCTTACAAGGTATCTTAAAACTTAAATTGAAAGCTTCCTTTCATAGTATCTATACATATAATAAAATTAGATGTCTGTTTTTAATATCAAAAGAAAAATTACAGATTTCGGGAAGATGATATATTTGCGTTGCTGATAACGAAAATTGCATTTAAATTTTTTTCCTCTGTCTATCTGTCCGCAGCCGCGTTTGTTCCGGGTAATCTCCGAAACGGCCGGGCCGATTTCGACCGGACTTTCACTGAAGAGTAGCTGATATAGACGGGTATATTATAGGCTACTTTGTTATCTTAATATTGCGTGGACGAAGTCGCAGGCAACAGTCTAACATAATCACAAACAAACTTGTGAAATTTTAATTAAAACAAACATTACACGAACATATTGCAATTGAACAACGGTTCAAAGCCAACAAATAATGTATTACGCAATAACTAATACGGGCGAAGTGAACATGAATTCGAACGTCACTATATAGCTTAATGAAAATGCTTCGCTCGCAGACCGCTCTGCTATTTTGCTAGAATTAGCAACGCAGCATACATTCTGTTGGCTAAATACATCCAATTGTTTTACATTTTGTTAACGTATTCGCTAAAAGTAGTTTTATTTTCACAGATATTTACATCCAAATATGTTTTTATATGCAAGTCATTTTTTAACTTTAGTTGTACAAGTTCTACAGAGGTGTTAGAAATTATAACCTAAAAGTAATTAAAACAATGGAGAGATTGGTTGAAAATTTTAATTTTTGCAATCCATTTATAAGACTTTAAATATTATATATAAAAGTGAAATCATCTACTGGAGTCCGTTTTCCTGAAGATAGATAGATAACACAAACAATTAAAACACTTGTGCGAAATAAAGACGTTAGTCGTATGTCTGGAACCATCGGAGATCGAACCGAAATAACGCTAACCTATTGTAACTGTTCAATACTAAACGTCGGTATGTGCCCGCTTTGATCTGTTTGGACGTAGATTATCTTACACTGGCCAGTCATTCAAGATCTGTTTTATGTTACTTTAAAAAAACAAGCATTCCTTTGTCTTCAGATAGATGTATCGTTACTTTGTCATATTAAGATGTCTTAAATTATTTTCTTGCTGTATGAACCCGTATGTTTGTTTACGTAAAAAATAAAAAGGATTATTTTCTTGTTTGTGCCAAAAATATTTCCATGCGGACAGTTATATTACTAAATTATGAAAATCGATTGGATGAGAAATGCACTAAGAAAAAACATTTTCTTCTTTATTTCAAGTGTACCAAGTAATTACATCTATCAACTATTAGCAGTTTACAAGCAATCCTTATAACACCAAAGATGGAGGTCATTGTTTGTACGTAGCTGGTATATTTCCGTGAATTACCCATCCGTCTACTTTAACGACATCCCAGGGGCAAGAAATGTTTTTCTAGAATAGAGTATTGCTTACAAAAGTGAATTAAGGCATCAGGCCCAAACCATCTTAACACGAATATAAAGATCGCCGACAAAATAAACCTCTAACAACAATCATTAAGCAAAGAAATATCTAGAAACTCTTCTTCTTCATCTCACAGATGTGTAAATTTTCCGGATTATGACGTACTCGTATTATTTGATTTTAAATAGTCTTGTGCAGTCTCCGGTATAAACATTTTTTCATAAATTCTTGGAATACTTGGAATAATGATATAATACCTTGTCATACATCACCCAAGAGATCCATAAGAGACGTCCCGTTAACCAATTTAAGACACCCGACCTTTTAAAAGGAATGCTCCCGGTGACAGACGCCCCGTCTCGTTGTCTAGCCGACCAGATGTATGGACGTCTAACAATAAAATAAACGATGAACTTTATAGTTCAGATGTATTCAATATAAATAGGAAACGTTAGCCGCGTTTGAAAAGGCAGAAACCTTTAGAAAAACAAGAGTATTACTAACTTTATAACGAGATATAAAAATTCTTAAGTCTTTTAGTCAATAGGTCATAATAGTATAGAATCTTGTGTCAGTTGGACAAAAATATGGCGACTCTGTAAAGACAAAAATCCAATAAAAATACCTACAAAGCCAAATAAAACCCCGATAACATTCCTTTGTAAATCAAGCCACGCCATCTTAGGAGTAATTTCAGCTGTCTATGAAAGTAAAGAAGAAAATCGTTTTTCTTTGTATCTCAAATAAAATATTGTTGCCAATAAAATCGATTTATAAGTGTCGTCATTCTGCGACTGGCACAAAGCTGTTCCAAACGGGGACAGGTATCGGGAAAACAATACGAGACCGCGCTGAATAAAATCTTAGTTGTAGCACACAGACGCGAAAGCGAACCGGTGAGGAAGCGATAGTAAATATAATTAGCATGAATTTTTTAAATGAAAGAGAAAACACGAAAATATGTGTAAAGTCCAATTCAAAGACAATTCCACGTTAGATCAGCATAGTTGATTAGGACTTTGTCACTGGATGGGGACGTATGTAGAAGCTAATGACGATAGATCTATTATTGATAACTGTTTGCATACCATTTTTGCTTCTATGTCTTTGTACACTACAGATGTGATGCTATGCTCTAGTGTCGGTTCGCTTTCGTAGCTGTGAGCTACAAGCGCTATCGCGTTAGCTGGAACTAAAGTTTGTGCGAGAAGCGTGTTTAGTTTGATTTATTGGCTCTGCGTGCTCGCGACTCGACTTGGGCCGAATGGAGTTGTTAGTTCGTCACTCGGATGATTAATATCTTACGATACTTCAGTTGTGTCACATCATCTCCCACATAAGATTAATAATTCTGTACGTAACGTAAATATTCACTGAATAATATTATGGCATTTACAGAAAGTAATACCAGGCCATGGTAATAAATATAGTTCTATAGCGGTTAAAGGGTACTTTGGTGTACAAAAACTCTGTGTATATAATTACAGTCTTCTTTTTTACTATAATAAAGATATATCAATGTTTGGAGGTACTTACAAACTAAATAATCGACATAAATGTGCTCACACCGTACGGAAGAAAAGATAATAGGATACTTACGACAATCGATTTGTGGGGACAAACGACGGTGCTATTGCCTCCAGGCGTTTACGTCGTATTCGACTATTTCTTGAACAAAACACTATTACAGTGAAAGCGTCGAGGGTATTATTACGTCAGCTTGGGAAAAAGCTTTTGTTAAGCTTGATTTTCAATCGTGTCTCGACTTTAAAGCATTGTTCCATTCAATACCTAATTATTTTCCAATAACATTTCCTACTGTATTGTTTAAAAGCATCAAATATTCGTAATCAGGTATCCAGATCATAAATTCTTTGTTACAGTGACATAAGATAAAGTGCTTAGTGGTTAGTTACATTTTTTCAGTCTTTGATTGCATAGGTAAATGGTAATACCTAACAGTAAAACGACTTCTTAAAGCATATAGGCGGTGGAACTTATTTCTTAATATTCACAACATTATCTTAATTAAAAAAAACGGAATTTGATCTGAGACTTTTTTGTAGGCACTTTCACAACTCAACACAGATGTTATTTCATGGGCTCACGAGAAAACGTTGAATCATATCTTTACAGGGTGCTTAAGAAGTTATTGCTTATTTATGCGAGCTCTTTGCGAAGAGATTATGCATTTTACGGCTTTATTTTTTCAAAGAATTACGTAACTATGCGTAAGTGCGAAGGAAATTTTTTTATAAACAATTTAAAATTCGATTATTAAAAAGGTGTAGTTATAATTAATGAAATTTTAGGCCTTAGTAGAATTTAAATTTCAAATACAAAATCATCACTAATAAATCATAGTGAAATATGACAATAGTTCTCTAACTGATCCACACTAAGGAGAGCAACGATGTGAGAATCTTACTGATAGGGTTAACCACAACTGAGAGATAAACGTAAAACAGATTACAAGTGTAAACTTCAAGAAATAAGCTCTCAATTCTCACTGATCTGCAAAACTTTGTAGCCTCGGTCTGTCTCGTTAATTAAACTGAAGCGCTGATAAATTACTAAATAAAACGACTGTTGAACGACAAAATGTTGACCTCTGACCTTTTCTGTTGCCGTACCGATGTATTTTCTCATTAATTTTTTTGGGAACAGACAATATAAAATGTACTCTATTAGATTATTATTTCTTGAAATTGGCAAGATTTTTTTGTTTAAAAGACATTTCGATTTAACATCCATATTTACAACTATAAAATGAACTGAACAAGGCAATGATAATGGTTTCTGTTAATAGCTTGTACAAAGGTTTTATAAAGACGGTATATACAATATACCTAACTAAATTTGACAGAAATACGAAGTGTCTTTTAAATAAGTCTCAAGAAATATATAAGTGTCTGTATAAATAAGAATTTGAACCTCAGTAAACACGATGTAGTTCATAAAACTCGCAGATATAAACACCAAGACGGCGTGTCGTGTTATTACCGAATTTATTTGGCGAGAGATTGCAAATCCTCGTATTTGTTTTACGTTCTCGTGTATATTTAAGAGCGGAAAAATATGACTGATATTTTGCTATCGTATCACGATTCGATTTTACAATCGAATCACAAAATCCTACGTTGTTTATAAATATCTTTTTTCATAAAATTACATGACTATGGTTCTTTACATTGGTTATGGTTCTTTACATACTCGTCATCATCATCCAGCCTTTATCTGCCCACTGTTGGACATAGGCCTTCCCTAATGTCTTCCACAAAAAGTGGCCCTCCGCCTACCAGAACAAACGACTTCCCGCAGTGCACACTAAGTCGACGGGCTACCTAGATGGAGGACGCCCCACGCTCTGGTCCCCATCCTTCCATTCGAGGAATTTCTTCCCCATCTGTATGTACTCACTAGACATAAATTGCGAGCTCCAATTTAAGTCCATGTTATCAGATTTGGGACCTAACCTACAAACTAAATGATAAAAATGAAAAACTTATAGTTGTTTGTTATTGCAGGCAAGAATAAACTTTTTTTCGGATGTTATGACTGTTTAGGTGAACCTAGATTTTTAACTGCACTGAAACAAAAACTGTTGTAAATTTGTAATTCACGAAGGAGGTTAAGTACCTTTCAGTTTTCTCCAATATTTCAATAAAGTATAACAAACAAAGAAGTTCCTTTCCATTTAACTGGTCTGTTTCTTCTTATACATTATTTTTTCTAGATTCGCCGCGAATCGATTACTTTTTCATTATTACAAATTAACTGATGCCGAGTTGAACGTAAATCACTAAAATTAAAGAAGATATTTACGAATACTGAATGGAAAGTTTATTCTGTTTATCAATAACTCGAGCGATGGGCGATGGAGCCGTCGTCCGGGCGTCAGTTGTTTTAATTACTGGTTGTAAAAACTGTATTTAAAGCACTAAATCGCTCGGCTTCCTTCAAGTAAATGAGCGCAGCATTCTTCGTTGCAGGCTCAGCTACAAAGCGTTCTTTTCATCTCGCCAAAAGTGTTTTAAGTTTTATTTTCCTTTAGGGTTTTGTCTCAGGGCTAACGGCTGCAACTTTGGTATTTAGGCCAAGATAAAACTGACTGTTAATATTTAAGACACACGTTTTTAATTCATCTTTTTACGAAAACATGTAATCTATACTAATATTGTAAAGAGTAAAGTTTTGTATGTATTGAAGTAACTCAAAAACTAACCGATTTCAAAAATTCTTTGACCATTAAAAAGCTACGTCATCAGTGAGCAGTGAATAACATAGGATGTATTTTTTAATATTTTTTTAAGGTCAAGGGGACTAAGTCGCGAGCAACAGCTAGTTAAAAAATACAGTACTAAACTATATCATTCTTTTGTTTCAGATTAACCAACATTCCAACATGGAGCAGTCATTTGACATCTTGAAGAAGCGCTCCAAACATCCCCTTCTACTGCAATCCGATTCTTACGTGTATAGTTGAAAACTGGAAATGATTAATCGTAGAATAGACGTTACACTTCAAAGTGATATTATGAGCTTATATGTTAAGTGAGAGAAAAAGGGAGATGCCTTACTACGGGTATAGAGAAGAAGGGCCAGGATCGGAATCAAGTGGGGGTTGTTCTGACTCGGAGGGGGGGAATTCTGACTCGGAAGGAGGGTTGAGTACGGAGAGTTCGTCGGGCCAAGGGTTACCATTCCCCGGGTTCACGCCCGTCGCGCTACGTTATCTGACGCAGGAGACGAGGCCGAGAAGCTGGTGTTTGAAGCTCATCACCAATCCATATCCTTTTTAATAGTTATCAGTTTATTGCTTATCAGCGTAAAGATTTTGCGCCTCGCGTACTTCAAATCTATTTTTACCTTGTGAAGCTAAAACGGCTTGCATGATTTTAAAGTGTGTGGTTTTACTCTGATGGATAAGTCGATCGGGCTTACTGATTTAAAAAATAAATTAGTAGTGTATGTTATTATAATTAAGGAGTCCTTTAGTATTAATTTATTTTAATAATTCTACACTAAGCCACACCCTTAATACCCTTTTAAACAACTCTGAGTGCGGCAATTACTAATCTATTTATATTATTAGTACTACATGAAATATAATTAAGGTTTTTTCCAGACTCTTACCGAGCTCACGTAAATTTAAACACGAGAGTTATAATATGAATTATTGACCTCGACCTTTGGCAGGTAGCGAGTAATTGTTTATATATGTCAAGAGACCTCCGTTGACATGTACAAATACATTATAAATTCTTTTTGTACTCTAGTATCTGCATTCACAGATTAACAATGGCTTTAATTAAAGAACCTTTTTGTATATTTTATAAACCAGGAAACAATTGACGCGATTCAAGTAAATGTCAAAAGTATATTTGTTCATTTGTTTTATGCGTGTTTTTAAAATAAGTTATGGTTATTATTATTAGTTCACTTTTAAAGTACTTTATTTAATAAAAATAAAAGGTGTTGGAAATATCAAGCTATAATTATTTTAAAGTCTTGAAACACATATCAATATCAGATCCAGATATCTTTCTACGTAAAAATATTACAAAGAATGAATAAAACGTACCTAGAAGTAACAGTTAATAGTTATGGTTCCGTTTTACTCGCGCATAGATTCATTAAATGCATGCCTGGTTACCGTCATCTTGTGGTTTGTTGGCAATAAAACACTACAAAGAGCTGTAGCTCACTAATTCGCGTAATTCAAGGACTGTATATTTGAAAATTCCCTTTTATAATTAAGTCTCTAACATCCTATACTATGCAGTAATTAATGTTCGGGTAAATGAAAACGTTACTTACTAAACTATATTTAAATCGACTTCTATAAGGGCTAGCAAATAATTTCTTTTGCATTTGATTGCTACATATGGTTACCGACTTTTCACCATCATTATAGACAGATAAATGATAAATTTGTAATTTGCCTCGACGAATGGTATAGAAGCGACATTAGCAACTAAATACAAATACAAATATTTATTGGTAAAAATTAGTTTTTACAGGTCAGATGTTAAAATTGTTTTACAGTTACTGAATAGAAAATAAGACAATAATTATGGTAGAAAAAATTCCTCCACACTATACAGAACTTTCTGAATTAGCCAGGACTTAAGTTTGTTTTTAAATGACACGAGGCTGGTAGCCGCTGTGACGCGGTCCGGCAGGCGGTTGTAGACCTCAAGTGTTCCCGTCGAGTTATAACGTGGGTACCTCCAAGAGCAGGGTGAATCGGTTCTTACTTAGCTAGCGCGTAACATCCTTTGACCGCGTCTTCACTTAGTTCAGTTTAGGTGGAATCGTGGTCAAGCGCTGGTTTAATTTTTATAAAAAAAAAGTAACCTGTTGTCTCACATTAGAATTTGCCTAAACTTAGAGATACAGTTTAAAATATTTGACAATAGTATGTTCTGAACAGTAAAAAGTCTTGGTCGTATGTTGAAAGCGATTGTTTAAACAACCAATAAGATTAAATCTAATTATAGTCGACCCCCAAAACCGAACATTACGCGAACATCGTAAAATTATCTGACTTCCGTAGTTCTCGGTACCGCATGCGGTTTTATTAGTATTGCAATTAATCTATTTATAAACGAGTAAAAATTATGTTTTATTAAAATATTTGCTCGGGAAGTCGACAAGATAAAGATTTTTACTACCATAGATTTTATAAAGAAACTGTGGCAATTCACTTAAGCGAAAAAGCATCAATTGCTTTTATTTAATGTGTAGGTCATGGTCCTTTTTATAATAAACATGTATTTTAACCGTAGACTAACCGTAGTTTAAACACAGGTTATTAACGATCCGTTTCTAGAGCGTATCGCGTCTACTTCGCCGAGCGTGTAACCATCCCTTCAGGCAATTTTCCAACGATATAGCGTAAAAAGAGCCATTCCACAGTTTGAGAGCTTCTATTTATGGAGATGATCGTGTATAGGTCGTAGTGTAACCTTCTCTTTAATACGTACGTTACAATTTTTAACATATTAATACGCTTTATGCAGGGTAGGTAGTAAATTAGAGTAGGCAAAACATTCCTAATTTATACTGCCCGACCAGATTCAAAACCAAAAAATCAACATTTCTTCTAAGATCTAAAGTCTAAAATAGCATTAATTTTTCAATTATAAATAACGACTATGGTTTGAACAAACCCTTATTATAATAAAAATAGATTGTTAATAGTTTGTTTCTTAGAAAGACTGACCAAACTTTTAATTTGCGGTTACTGATTCGCAAATATAGAAGCGGCCTCTTGATAGCAATTTCTTTAAATAGAACATGTGTAGGGATGTGCGCAGGAAAACGTATTACATTTGATACAGTGAGAGGCAAATTTAATGAACATTTCATATGATATTTTAGAAAAAAGAAGGTAATTTATTGAGAACAAACATTCTAGTCTTAGACAAGAAGTAAACAGCCCTAAGGTGACAATTTTTGAGCAATTTTTCAACGCAAATTAACATTATATTATATAAATTCGATGTAAAAGTTTATAACTTACTAATATCATAAATGCGATAGTTTAGATGGATGGATGTTTCTTACTATTTATCTTTGGAACGGTTCAGCTGATCTCGATGAGACACTAACGTAGAACATAGTCTGGATGACGACATAAGCCGCTCGTTTTTTTCCTCGCTGACGAAGTCCCGGAAAAGCCAGTAAGATTATAAATACTGCTTTTGCATATTAAAGAACATTCTTTTACGTCACTATTTCACTACAAAGCTCGTACTTTGAGAGCGTTTAAATATTCATGCTATTCATGAAGCTGACAATGAAGCTAACATTTATTTCCAGTGTAGTCAATGTAGTTATAATAGTACGTTGAAGGAATTATTTACGTTCTTTTTAACACGTCTCTTTTTCATTTATAAAATTCATCATCATCTTCCTCCTTATCCTACTTCCGTAGTGGCGCAACAGGTTTTTGTCCTCCACATAACTATCATACGTCATCTCAGTCATCACTCCCTTTTTAATCATGTCACCTTTCACGCAATCCATCCATCTCTTTCTAGGTCTACCTCTACCGGTGTACCGGTGTTTTTGCTTATTGCCAAGATAAAAATCTCAACAATGTTGAACTCATTGATATATGTTGATGTAACTAACAAAACATTTGAATCTTTACATACGAGATGAGAAACTTTTATTGTAAACTGTACAACTGTTATTTTAATTACCTTTACATAACTTAATTTTATGTTGGAATATTAGTGGAGCAATCCTTAAGTCAAGAATCATACTACACGCACTAAAGGTCTGCCGTAGGGACAGTTTGTTAGATTCTATGTGTGTACATAATCAGAATTAAATATCTTTAAGCAATACTGAATAATTTTGCTAATATTTCATTAATAATTTCAAAAGATAATTTTGTTAACCAGTTATGAAATTAATAATTGCAATTTATCGATATTGAAATCCAATATTAAAAGTTAAATTACATTTTGAAATGTAAGTCGTTTGCAACTTCTCGGGAAAGTCTATATCAACCGCTAACGAGGTATCCAGGCTTCGGGGACTGTCGGTAATTTGCTAACGTCAAGTATTTCTGAACCGGCAACCTCTTCGTGATCATTATCGATAGCGAATTCATCTTCTGATAATCCTATTTCATATATTAACAGTATTAGTTTCTTTAAATCGAACCTTCGTTTTGTTACTTTATAACAATTACGTATTTCACGCTCGTATCCCTGGTTAGACTACTCTCTAGTTTCTTCAACATTCATACATTCTATCATTATATTTACGACGAGATCTGGAAGCTTAGGCATAGCCGTTAGCCTTAAAATGACTATTATACAAAACTATATGTGATCTTACATTTGCCGTGGCGATTATATGTCACTAGTACTAGTAAGTAATGGAAACCACTACACCAGATATCGAAAACAATTTACTTGTTTTGATAACGGAGCGCCGCCGGTCTGCTGCAGTTGGAACACATCCAAATGGATTTGATCAACCAACACTTGTTGTCCGATCATATTATACTTTATATCAATACGTTTTTATATATTACTAGCTGTTGCTCGCGACTTCGCCCGCGTGAAATTAAAAAATATAGCCTATGTTACTCACGAATAAATTACCTTTCTAATGGTGAAAGAATTTTTAAAATCGGCCCAGTAGTTTTTGTGTTATTTCAATACATACAAAAATACAAAAATACAAATCTTTCCTCTTTATAATATTAGTATAGATACAATATTATAGTTTTTTAAGAAACATTCGGTTACAAATTAAGGCCTTAGTCTATCCTGTCAAAAATTGTCAATCTTTAATTGATCACCCGTAATCATTGTTGTTGTCCCAATTTTATCAGAGAGAGTGAGTGATAAACACGAGTGCTTTGACGATGGAGACCCACGAATAGTCAATCAAAACCTCATATCTGTTGTTATATTCTTATGTGTTGTTAATTATTATATATCAGCTCCTAAATTGTTAATTTATCAATCTCAACAAACCTAAGTAAACTTTTTATACTCGAAGGTAGCAAGTCAAATTAATTTGCTAAATTACAAAACTTTGGTTCAATAAAGAAACTTAGTAGGCTCGTGTCTGTCCCAGGGGAGTCGTTACGTCACGTATGCGTCGCATTGGCCGGGTTCATTAACAAATTAATTTAGTCTCACAATCGACTTGGGGATTCCCCGTTAGAACTGGCTTGATGCTGACACCACTTTCTTAAAAAAGTACAAGTAGATAGTAGATACTATAAACATCAATAACCTGTGACTGTACTCTCATACTGTCTACTAATTTCAATTCTAGTATAGTTTTAATAAGTACTTTGCCCAGGCAGCAGTTGCATCTAAAGTATCCAATAGCTACGGAACTCTGCTGCCCGGGTCTTGTGTTTAGAAAATGTTGTTATTTATGTTTATTATTACTACTTTTATAGCTTAATCATGTTTATCCGATTGTAGCTGCTTATGTGTAAAAAATAAAGACAATAAAAAAAATGACTGTACTCTCATGACACTTTGGAGAAAAATACAAATTTATTGATTAACACTTAACAAAAACAGTTCGGCCGTTTCAGTTCACTATAGACGCTCAGTTTTGATATTAACTAAAGAGTCGAACTGTTTAGCTAAAAATGTTTAACTGTTAGTTGAACTATAAAGATAAAATACTGCTTCCACATTTTTTTTTATATTAAAAGGTGACAAACGAGTTAGCGGCCACCTGAATCCGCCGAAATGGCGAAGCGACCGCTGCCCATAGACATCCGCAATTGCAGATGCGTTGTTTACCCTGAATCGACAGAATAGGAGACGCACATAAACAGGACTTTTCCAGAAATTCACTTTTCCTTCCCATCCCTATCTCTTAAGAAAAGAGACTAAAACCAGCCCTCAGGTATCACACTCATCAGACGAAACGCGGAATTGTTCCCACTTCACGCCTGTCTCCTAAAATGCACAGTTTTAACTGAACAGTTCGACTTGTTTAGTCTACAGGAAGTCACAGTGAAATTGACGTATATAAAAACGTTCATTCCTATCTGTGAAAACCATTATCCTGTTGTCAGTTGGGTAAAAAATGTGTATTTTATTGTAAACTGCAAAAATTATGCGACTTCGTGTAATTTCCATTCATCCATACTGACACCAGCTGATAGCACGTGACTTTACTACCGTTATTTATAACGATTAGTGCAAAAAAAATCAAAGGGACCGTAAAACTTTTACAACATAAAGGTTTTTATACTTTTTATTAACAGCCTAGACCTTAATACCTGGGCTTCACTAATAATAAAGCCAATAAGCATACATAGTTATAAAAACAAGAGATTATTGCGTATAATTTAGATCAGAACGTTTGAAGTTTGTTTACAATAAATTTGTTTATCGCTAATGCATAATATAATTACATTCTTACGAGTATACTAATTAATCTAAAAACAAGTCACGCTTAATTTTGTTGGAGAATTTTTTTTTAAAAATACATTCCAAAATTCTGACCAAGCCTAATTCATGTTTATTTTTAATCCGAAGTAATGAGACAAAACTTACTTAAACATTGCTATTTATTATTGAACTAGCTGTTCGCGTGCGGTTTCATCCGCGTGGAATTATAAAAACTTTTTTATTATTTACATTTGTCAAATTATTAATTGCAAATGTCAAAGTGACATAACATGATGATAAACCATGAAAATCTTGCTTCCTTGATGTTGGCAGCAACTTATGGTCTCTTTCCCACATTAGGGTTTGTATCCAAATTATTTACCCCTTAAGTTTAATGGCGTTAAAATATTTAACCTAAAGCGTGACGTAAGTGTAGGGCTTTTTATTAAAAAAAGAATTATTCAAAAATATGCTGTAATTGCTGACATCTTAGGCAACGAAGAAGTGTGTGTTTACGCTTTATTATATTAGTATAGATAGCAATATTAATCAAGTTTTGAGAATGACATAGAACATAGAATTACAAGAAAAACAATTTTATCAATGTCAAAATATGACGATTCCCAGATTTTTTTTCTGTAAATGTTACTTCAAAAGACGCTCGGAAACATCGAGAAATGAAATGTCGAGGGACCCTCTAGCTTGCTTACTGATTTCATTAATAAGAAAAAAATATTGTCACAAAGATATTTCTTTTAGGCTTACGTAATATTTAATGACGAGATATTTCAATTACAGGGAAAACAAAAAAGTTTTTTTATTTTAGAGTTAAGTTTACGTTTTTAAGAGACTAATTTTGTATTTCTACTGTTTTAAAAATATTGGTATTTTAGTCAAAATAATGCAGTGCTGTATAATTTGCATTTTGAAGATTTCATCAATTTGTTAGTTCAAAAATGATAAAATTTAAACTTATAACGCCTTTAAGTACAGAACCAACTAGATTAAACATCACACAAGCTTTCATTTGCAGAAGTGAACTGAGCTAATTGAATCGATATATAGAAACGAAATTGTACACTTTTATATTTATTTTATTGCTGTTTATTTGTCATTTATACGTGTACATTATCCGTACAAAGTGGGTGTTGTTTTTCGTTTTTAACCCAGTATTAAAAAAGTATTTTCCAGATCGAATTGAAACATTCCATCTTTTATTTACCACCGTGATACCAGTTCATAGTAGTTTGAAATAAGCTATCTGCATTTACTACGTTAGGTTCGCCGTCAATAAATGGAAATTAATAATGCAAAAGCTAATGAGGTCGATGTTATGCAAGATGTATAGAAATAATTTTATTTCAATCGATCGTGGTCATTGGTTTATAGACGATAAAAAAAAAATATTCGGGTTTCAACAAAATGGACTAAGATCACTTTGTATGGATTTAAAATCAGTTTATACCTATTGAAAGTATATATCCATAATCCTATTCTATCAGAATTATAGGAAAATTACGTCACCGGTCACTGTGTAGTAAAATAAACAATAAACGGAACAATGAAAGTTGAGAGTATGCGGGTTGAAGGATTTTTAGCGATGAAAGGAAAATTTATGCTTGACCGAATTCGAGTTCAAAGCGCATTTGAACTAACGTTTAATTGTGGCTATTTAACAATTCATCACAATATTGAATTGAACAAAATTCCATAGAGCACTTTACCGGAAATAGAGACATTTACAAATATCACGAGTTCACAATATAATTTATTTAGAAATCCGTGTTTAATTTCCAACAGTCGTAGTAATTATTTAATGTACAAAGAAGCACATTTGCCTTGAGAAAAACATACAAAAATCTTGTTCAATAGAAAAGTTAATACTTTTATTTGAAAAAAAAATTGTCCAAAAATTATCATACTTATGAGAGTCTAGAAGCATCATCGAATAAAATGGAACTGTAAAAAGCATTACAGTATTCGGTTCCATTTTCATGAGAACAAAATTTATTTAAAAACGCCAGTCTTTTGTGAAGAACGAAATGTTAAAGAGATAGCGTGTCGATGATTTGAAATCAGAGCGTTATCGCAAACTCGTCTCTTCAAAGAAGAAACTCTCTTTGGTGGAAAATACTTTTACAGTTGTTTTACAATTAATAAACAATGAATACATCTGTAAAAAATATGAGAAGTTTTTCAAATTGTGGTACTGATCTAAAGGTATTTAATTAAACTTTACCTAAAGACAAATTTGCTAGGTTTCTGAAGGTTCCGCTTATTTTATCATTACCTAGTGATTCATTAGTGTTAGGTTGAACTAAGTTGCAAAGGAGATAAACTCAAGTTACGTAGTTTCGAAACGCGTAATAAGATGTTATAAATAACTTTGATTGCAAGAGATCTAAGAGTAGAAGAATCGAAATCGTATGAGGATATAAAAAAATGAACATTTAACAGTGGTAGAGCCCGCTTTAACATCTTAGCACGAATGGGTCGGCTCGCCCGGTGCAATACCACGACCACACAGAAGACAGGCGTGAAGTGGGAGCAATTCCGCGTTTCGTCTGATGAGTGTGGTGCCGGAGGCCCAACTTTAGTCCCTTTTCCGTTCCACCTTTTTCTTATAAGGGGAGGATTGGAAGGGAAAGTGGATTTGACGGTGGAGGATATGCATAGGAAGGGGATCATCCTCTTTACGTGGGTCTCCTTCTCCGTCGATTAGGCAACGCATCTGCAATTGTGGATGTCTATGGGCAGTGGTCGCTTCGCTATTTCGGCGGATTCAGGTGGCCGCGTGCTCGTTTGCCACCTTATTGTATAAAAAAAAAATGTTCGTTCATCTCTTTGTTTCTACAACGATTGCAATTATTTTAGAAAGCCGTTTCCATTTAACTTTTGATACAAAAGAACGGAACGGAAAATATTCAAATACAGATCTGTTGCTCTCATACGTCTGTCCACTTTAATAATTCAAACAAGCCTTTGCAGTCGCTTCCAGGAACAAAAACTGAAACGTTGCTATCTGTCGTGAGTTTCAAGAACAGAGCAAAACATATTACAATTCACATACTTACTCGTAAGTCAATTAAGATTATCAAAAGAACAAATATACTAATAGTTATTACGATAATAACATTCTTAACTTAAATAACCGGATTGATGTATGGAAGTTTGTTACCACGAAACTCCAGAATCACTGAAGGGAATTGCTTGAAATATTGAATGAATATCGAGTACAGTTTCAAATAATGCATAACTTAGATTTTAGTCCCACGCGGACGAAACCCCGGTCGACAGCTAGTTCGTAAAAAAATACAAAATTCTCTTTCACATGGATTACAAAGAGAACTAAGAAAACAGTGAACGTGCAATTAAATTTTTGCTTGGTATATGAAGACATAAGATAAACTTAACAATAGGTGAAAGAAGACGCCGTTTTCTTAAGGTTTTTATTTAATCTCGCACCGTCTGGTAAAGAAAAAGTTCGTCGGTAAAAATACGTACTCGGCTCTATTTTCTTGCGTCAAATTACGGGGTGTTACAAGGGTCGTAGGTGGGCGTGGGAATGGATTTTACGGATCATTAGACTAAATGGAAAGGAGGCTTTACAAAAAAACTGAAGGTTCAAGCTTATATGAGAAACTAATTTTTGTCGTTAATAACTTCGATGATCTGTTCTTGTAAAATGTTTCGTTATTTTCTCTTTGTGATATTAGCTATTTTCTTGCTTTATAATTTTTATTGAAATGTATCAATGAATAAACAAATTATTTATTTTTAACAAAAAGTTTAGTATAGTTTTTTGTTGTTTTAGAACTTTTACGATCATTTTATGGTGCGCCGGAGTCATTCTGACTCAGGCTTAAAGCTATTTTGTTTAATTGTCCCCAATTTCTGTGTCTCTAATAACTAACGTATAAGAATGTTTTAAAAATCGTAACATTCTTTTAACTAACGCTTTCACATTTCTTTCACTGACTTACGTAGTTTCATCAAAATAATATGTGATTGCGTTTATTTGATTGGGAATTTATTCAATTTTAATAAACGAATTTCTACAAATCATCTGATATTATGATATGAATTTGACGTATCAATGAGCAATTACAACTATCTTTCTTTTTTAAGAGGGAAGTGGCCAAAATTATGAAAAAAATTATAGGGATAAAATCCGGCAATGCGCATTCGGTACTTGTTCTCTCCAATGCAATATGGTTCCCGATTACGATTCGGGGACCAAAGAGTTTACTCATTAATACAGCAGCTGCTTATTAATAGCTCTGAGTAATTTAGAAAACTACATCAAAACAACATTCTGCACGGTCATTGAATCTTGCAAATACAATTGGCCAATTCATTATAACTTCGCTGGCCATGTTTCAAGTAGTATTTTACTGTTCACTAAAATTCATAGCTAATTTTACTACACGTGTTTCAATTACTGTATATGAAATCAAATCTGGAATTACGGTTTTAGCATATATACTCGTAGATTCTGTTTCATCTTTTTGGAATCAAGAATTCTCTTTCAAAAGACCCGGTTTTCCCATAAATAGAAATTACAATTATCAATAACTATTCAGCCAAAGAAAAATATGCTATATTAACATTAAATATTTAGACTTATGCCCGGTTTCCTAGCTACATACATTCGTTAGTGCTTTTATTTCGATAACCTTATGAAATGCGTTTCCGATCTGTGTGACTCGAGATTTACTACTACTAACACTAATGAACCACTAGGTAATGATAAAATAAATGGAAAGTTTAGCAACCCAGCACTAGTCTTGTAAAATTCCTTAATTCTTATCACACATGGTTCGAACGAATATCAATGCTGGTTATCCTGCTCAACTGCGTCACGCTAGGCATGTACCAGCCATGTGTCGACGACCAGTGTATCACCAACAGATGCAAAATACTACAGGTAAGATTACTCTTAGTCAATAACACTTGATTTGTTTGCTACGAGCTTTTTTATACACGAATCTCGATTAGACTCCACTCGACTTTAGTCTTCTCAGGCCATCGAGAAATCTTTGCAATTTTAATTGTTTAAACTCTCGTAAGACATTACCAAAATTAATTAACAACGGCTTAACTCACGTATGATCGATGGCAGTATCGACTAGTTTTGTACCCAACGAGGGGTCCATTATCAAGGTGAGTGTTTATTTCACTTTCTTCGCAGTCGCGTCGCGTTTCACACTCAACTCTACAAATTGATATAATGAATTTGTCTACGGATTCTTTATAGATCAGCATCTTCATAAATATTTCAGATATTTGAACTGTAATGTTTTGATCTTGTATTTCCGCTATATTATGTATAACACGTTCACTTTGTAAGTGATTTCCAGGTCTTCGACGATATAATATTTGCTTTCTTTACACTGGAAATGACAATTAAAATGGTCGCGATGGGGGTATACGGTCATGGTACATACTTAGCAGACTCCTGGAACCGGCTGGACTTCTTCATCGTCATGGCGGGGTAAGTTTTCATCTTAATAAAATTCTATCTTTTCAATGTAGTTTTATTTTTGTGATTACAATCGAAATTAATGTGTTTTTGTCCAGGGCTGTGGAATACACTTTGAATGTGGAGAATATAAATTTCTCTGCCATAAGAACAATTCGAGTGCTACGACCACTGAGGGCTATCAATCGGATACCAAGTAAGTTTTATATAAAAACCAAAGTAAGTGGAGCAAACTATGATATATTAACTCAGGCAACACTATAATAACTAAAAGTCACATATTTAGGTCATTTCAATTTAAAAAAATAATGACTAATATTATAAATGCGAAAGTTTAGATGGATGGATGTTTGTTAGAGTTTATAGCCTAAACCTAGATTAAATATGGTAGATGCAAAGGATAGTCTGGAAAAACACATAGGCTACTCCCTTTTGTTTTTTTTTATTCCACGCGGACGTAGTCGCGGGCGAAAGCAAGTGTATAACTTAAACTATTATAAAAAAAATAGTTCAAAGAAATCTAACTACAGCAATTCTCCTACATTATTACGTAAGCCGTTCCGTACGTCCAATGAACATATTATAAAGAGAATTTTCCGTTGAAATAGCTCATATAGCCGGGGCACTTTTAGAAATGAACCCGGAGCGTGGATTGAAAGCGGGCGGGGGCGAGATCGATCGGCGCAACAAGTACGCCGCGGCCTCTGACAAACACTCTCCTACCCTCAGACGGTATTACGACAAAATTGATTTGAGAGTTTGAATTTTAACTCAACCGAGCTTGAAATCCCAACCAAATTGAAATACGTTAACGGAGCGATACATCGTACGATTTGTTACGTGCTAGTATAATTTAACATGCGGTTTTTCCTACAGCTTGTGATGAAAATTTACAAAACGAAGATGGTATTTGTATGCATACAGTTTATATCTGTTGTTGAAATCGATAAAAATGTTGGCAATGCTATCAGGGTGAATTTTTTAAATCCTGCAAAACGACTTTGGCTAACAGGACAATAATTTATAAAAGTCAGTTCAAATATCATACAATACAATACAAATGGTGAATTATTGGAAACAAAAATAATTTTGATTAAAAACAGAAAGAATTACACAATAAAAACATTCCTTTCAACGATTAAACCACAAAAAGTCAATCGTTAACAAATCACGCGTTCGTTCCAGTGGGATATTAATTCGAGCATTGTAACAAAAGACAGCCGCGCTGAAAATTTGTGAAAATCACGACATGGCCACGTAAATAACACTGAAAATGCGCCCCAAATTAAATTGCGCCACGCTTTGTGGTTGAGCGTACATCTGTTGTAATTTGACCTCATGCAATTGATTACCTTTTCCTGTGTATTTTCACGACCCGCTACGCTATCCAAAAGGATACAATTGTACGTGTGTGCTAAAATACATATTATCACACTTAAATATATTTAATTTCAAAATGATTCATCGTTCCAGTAAGAATCGACACATGTTACAAAATCTAGTACCAAAATAGGTCTTTTAAAAGAAGCTGCAATGTCAAACGGTACAGCTAGTCTAAACAAAAAAGCTGAAATGTAGTGATTGTGATTTTATTATGACAACACTTTAAGCTAGAAGAAAACAGTGTGATACAAAGATGTTTAAATGTAAGGCGAATTAAAAATAAATGCATTTTTGTATGTTGCCAGGTATGAGAATACTGGTGATGTTACTCTTGGACACATTACCTATGCTCGGCAATGTTTTACTTCTATGCTTCTTCGTCTTCTTCATATTCGGCATAGTCGGCGTCCAACTTTGGGCGGGAATATTGAGACAACGCTGCGAACTGGTCTTACCACCAAATGTTCTACGACCAAAGTAAGTATACTCAAATCATTATTCGGCAAAGAGTAGTCAATTAATGATAATGTTGACAATGATTGTGAGTTCAACGATACTTGAAAATTGTAATGATTCATTTCATATTGTATCATTAATTCGAGAGCTCGTCTTAGTAGCACGTTCCATTGCTAAAGTTGACTGCATGCAATATTTAACGCTTATACTTCGAAAGAGCACATCCACGGCTGCTCCGCATCATTTATCGCTACATTATTTATTTATTGTTACTAACATATACGCATGTTGGTTTATCAACTGTTCACATATTTTATTAACAAACACACTTAAATATTGCATACTGTCAATTACATATAAGCAAACAGACACACACAAAGAGAAACAAAGATGACATTAAATGATTTTTTAAATCTAGCGAACAACCAGAAATATAAATGTTTGCTATTTCTGGAATATTAAATATAAATTAGTCAAAGTAGTCAAGTTTAATTATTTAGTAGAATAGATACATCAGCATTCATATCCAAATCCAAATTGCAACTGAAAATTTAAAAAAATACAAAAGTATCTGGCCACTGTGGTGACCACAATTTGACAGTTAATTGTTTTAATTATGTATTCAATTGTTTTCGTAGTGACTTAGGATCATAACATCCATCACCACATCGTCAATTTATGTTGCAGAGACCTGTCAGAATGGTACAGGGTGCGCGTCAGAGTAAACTCGTAAGGAACTGGGAATCTAAGTGTTTCTGT
This sequence comes from Papilio memnon, assembly GCA_003118335.3. Taxonomy (NCBI): domain Eukaryota; kingdom Metazoa; phylum Arthropoda; class Insecta; order Lepidoptera; family Papilionidae; genus Papilio; species Papilio memnon. The sequence continues at coordinate 2,564,653 of LD688945.1, forward strand.
TAAGATATTGATATAAGATTTGTTGTCACGTGTACCTTCACACATCTGCCGTCCAGATGTACTATATCTGCTTATCTTACACGAATTGGCAGTTTTACTGTAGAATTCTACTGTCGTGATATTTGTCATACATATTGTATGCCCTGTTTTCTTATAGAAAATAAAAGGGATGCAAATATTTCTTAATACAAGTATCATGGCAGAGAAACTCCACAGTGACGTAGGTTCAATGCGATTTTTTTCTTTTATCAACCATAATCACGTGGTTTTAGAACTGCCAATTTGTTCAAAATTACTCAAAGCATTTGGTTAGATCTATCAACCTTTAAACACATACCTACATTTCATTTATATCGTTTTCACACACAAATTAAAATCCCAAAGACTCGTAATTATACAATTTCTGTATATATTTTAGTCTATTTCATTTTTTATTCGATAGAAAGTACTGTTCCCTTAAAGTCGACACACAAATTAGTTAAGTCTTACAGTCAATGAATTTTGTATGGAAATTTTGATTGTAATTCGTAGCATCTTTCACAATACATATTTTCGATAGAATTCAGTCGATATCAATTAATGTCTATATAGTAAATGATTTCGATTTTCCATATTTTAACAAATACAATAATTTTAACAATCTGATAAATGTGTTCAAGCAATACCATCTCTCCTATTCAGTCTACTGTTTTCATTTCATCTTCCAAGTTTAATATTTTGACGATCTCTTTTAATCTCCTGTGTCCACTTACTCATTCTATATTTATTAATTCTATAATTGTTAGTTGTCACACCAAAATTAAATTATTACACTTTTATTTGCATGACTTACCATTGCATGTATTTCAATAGCATGTTTATCCCCTAAAATAATTATATCCATTAAAGCTTAACGTCCGGCTTTGTAGAATATAATAAATTTAATTGTGGCCTGATCAGTGTCAATACATAATTCATTTCATAACGTTTTCCATAAATATAATCAGAAACAATTTTACTAATCCACTAAACAATCTACAATAACATACATAAATGATTGATTCCACACATACTGGAAATATATATTTCTAAATCAGGCTACCTTTAAATTCAAAACGGTATGTGTATAAAATCACCTAAGACAAACAATATTGTACACAGCATATCGTTTCACTACGAGTTCTCCAAAGAATTGGATTACATTTGCACGACTCCGGAGGACAGCGGTATGCATCAATGCGGCAACTTCCCACCGTATCGCTACGGGCCTCTCGTCTGCAATGAGACGGCAAAGCCCTTCTCATACAATAGACCAACGAACGCGTCTTGTGTTGACTGGAATCAATACTACACGAATTGTACAGAAAGGGGATCTAATCCATTTCAAGGCACGATTTCCTTCGACAACATTGGTTTAGCGTGGGTCGCAATTTTCTTGGTAATTCTTTTGAATTTCGGTTTAATATGTGCCCTTTTATTGCTTTGACTTGTATTTAATAGATTTGGTTTTTCAGGTAATATCGTTAGAAGGATGGACAGATATTATGTACTATGTTCAAGATGCTCACAGCTTCTGGGATTGGATTTATTTTGTTCTATTAATTGTGGTAATGTTAATTTACCAACACTAGTTAGCTTCATTAAGATAAATATTATCGATTGCAATTAAGATTTCTTTTTCCAGATCGGATCATTCTTTATGATCAACCTATGTCTTGTCGTCATAGCAACACAGTTTAGTGAAACTAAAAAACGTGAAATGGAAAGGATGAGGGCTGAGAGAGCTCGATTTACATCGTCATCTACATTGGCTTCGTCAACAAATAATAGTGAGCCTGCTACATGTTATGCAGAAATCGTAAAATACGTTGCCCACTTATGGAGAAGATTTAAAAGACGAATGGTGAAGAAAATCAGGTATATTACATTAAACCCCTAAAAAGGTATTTTGTCCAAGCTGGTCAGTACTATTTTTTTCCATCAAACACCTATTTTCAACATTTAAATCACATATAAGTCGAACTGTCTGTATCTGTAACTATTAGTTACTTTCCTTGCTGTGTTCACAAGTGAATCAAGTTCGAAACCAATTTGTTGACTTTTTAGGGTCTATCGATACCAAAAGGCTCAGATACGGTGGCGACAAAGTCGGGAAACTCTTCAGCTACCAGCTAACAAGCCTAAACAACATCACCCTTGCTGCCCTAGAGCACATCCACAGGTACAATGAAGTAAACATGACATTTATGGTAGAAATTGACAGTCTAGCTTAGCTATGCTTCATAGATCAATTCGGTAATGAAATTGAATTGGCGTTGCATAGTCTCGCTTTGTATGTAATCAACAATGTTAGTACTTTGTATTTCATTACAATGATAACAATTATTTCGACTTGTTTGATTTACGTTACACATTTTCAAATGTGTACAAGAAGGTAATTATAATGAAATGAATTTGCCCAACTGTGAACAAAAGGGTAATTATAATGAAATGCGTTTCCTCAACTGTGTACAAGAGGGCAATTATAAGGCAGGTTATTGGTGTTGTAGGGGAACGGGGGCAAGGCGGGGGCGGTTGTAGGGCCGGAGGAGGGAGAAGAGCCGCTGAGCCGACCCAGCCTGTTGCGTGTGCCTTCGCTCTCCGCCGCAGATCTCGAGGTAATTTCATTACGTAAAACATATTCACTTTCATGTTTTTCTTTGAAAATCCTGTTTTTACAAATGTTCGAATTTAGAAAAGCACGAAAATAAAACTAAATTAAACTTGAAGATACTTAATTTATTCAAATTCAGACTAAAGCCTGGCTTAGAAATTTAGATAATTTCTGTAAATTTATTACTTACACAAACTCATTCCTATAAATAAATTTGTCTGCTCAATACCTATACATTTTAAATTGTTACTGCCTACTGTAAAACTTTTGTATTTGCCTTCCTTTGCTATAACATATATTGTTCTAATATTTTTTAGAACGCTTCAAACTTATCGCTTCTCTCGCCGCCGTCGCTGGCGAGACGACGTTCATCGGTTATGTTCAGCAATACCGTGTTGTTACACACGCCCACCACGCCGACAGCACATCCACACAATGTGTGCTCTTCCGAGAAAATGACGCAAACAGGTATTACTAGATTTAAGATTTGTTGAATAGTAAAGCTCTATGAAGAATAATAAACGTTAGAGTGTACTGGTAAAGTGTTATAATTAATTTAACAAGACCGTAGTATATCCTGACATAATTAAACTTTTGAATTATAAGCTTCTGAAGATCTATATCTGATATAGCGCTTCAAATCTATTAAAATAATTGGTATAGCATCAGTAAGTAGAATTTAATGATAAAATATATCATTAACAATTATATAAATCCTAAAAAATATTTATAGATTCATTGTGCCAACGAGACTGGCTTAAGAGTCAAAGCGGTGAGTCTAGGGATGTGTTAGATCTAGGCGAACTATTAGTCGGGCATGTCTCTTATCCCTTCAACAAAATGTATATCTAGATCAAGAATTAAGTCTAGGACTTAATTTTTGATTATTTTTTTCAGAAATAACTAGTCAAGTCCTATGCTTTATATACTTTTTAAAATAACGTGTAATATGTAAATATTTTTTGTTTAAAAAACCTGAAAAGTGTTAGTTCAGTAGTTCATGGAGGTACATTGACATGAACTAGGTTAATGGAATACTTTCTGGGTTGAATTTTTAATGCAAATCCCATTAGCAGCACGCATTGTAGTGAAATTTAATTTGACAACGTAGAGTTCGACATGCCCGCAAGTGATACAGCGGACGATCGTGCAGCCGCAGGTGGAACTATGTCATGCCAAGAACTGCTAGCACTATCAGGGGCACTCTCAGCAGCACTACCTACTGGCCAAGTCGCATTAGACTCGTTCTTCGAAGAACTAACAAAGGGTATAAGCAAAAGATCTGGTGACGAAAAACCTGACACTAAAGTAAGAAGATAAAAATCAAATCTACTGATTGTATCTATGCCAGTGAAGAGAATCATAAAATATTCTTTTCAGATTGTTGAAATAGAAGATTTTTCGTGTTGTGCGGATTTAATAGCAGCGGAAGCGGCGGCGAAAGTAACGAGAAAAAGTCGCGTCTGCAATATTTGTTCAACATTCTGGAAAAGAATATCTAAATTTCTATTGTTATTGAGGAAACATATTAAAAATATCGTCAACCATAAATACTTTCAACAAGGTTTCTCATTTGAAAACATTCATTTTGTTTTGAAATTTTGACCTTAAAGATAAACTCGTACGTAATTTTAGGTATCCTGTTGGCAATTCTCATCAACACACTCTCGATGGGCATAGAGTATCATAATCAACCAGAGGAGCTGACAGTGATTGTGGAAATAAGCAATGTTGTATTCTCTGCTATATTTGCTATTGAGATGGTACTAAAAATCATTTCCGAGGGACCATTCAAATACATTTCTAATGGATTTAATGTGTTTGATGGTATTATTGTAATATTAAGGTAAACTTTTGGCTCTGTAAAATCTGGTAATTGAAATTAAGGTAACGTAATTAATCTGGATTATTTTGCCTTCTCAGTGCATTTGAACTAGCACATAGTTTCGGAAACGACAAAGACATGGCGGGGAGTTCTGGTCTATCGGTACTGCGTACATTTAGACTTTTGCGTATTCTTAAACTTGTAAGATTCATGCCGAACCTTCGACGTCAGCTGTTTGTCATGTTAAGGACAATGGACAACGTTGCGGTCTTTTTCTCCTTACTTGTTCTTTTCATATTTATATTCAGGTAATTGATTGATTTTTTTTTAATTTTCTAGGAATATTTTGACAAATGTATATTTATTGAATTTAGACCGACCAATATAAAATTTACAATTATTTAAATGAGCCATTTAAGGAATATAAATTTGACATAAAGCTACCTCTAAAATGCATGATAAATAAAAAATAAATAACAGGGTTCATTTAACAATTTCTGATTTTATTTTAATTTTCTGACGAGTCTTCTAAGAACTTTCCTACTTCTCTTCTTTTTTTATTTTTTCTGACAACTATTGTAATTCATTGAGTTCACAGTTTTAAAAACGTAAAAAAAATAAAGGATTTTTCGTACAGAAATTTGAGAGGATTAATAATTTCGGCAGGATTTTTACCGTAATGTGCAAGTCAACTTATAGAAATATTTTTATCTCAAATCATTGCTTATACTTTCTTACTCTATTGCAGTGAAGTCTTAATTCAACCTTCAATTGTAGCTGTCGTGTAGTAATTTATATTTTTTAGCAATTCTTAAATAATTGCTCAATTGACCTTTTATTTTCCTATAGTAAAGAAGATTAGATTCAACTCTTCGAATTTGTTAAATCTAATAGTTTCTTATTAACTATCACTCTTGTACTCCTAATCCGTGCACTGTTTAACTGTGAGTGATTTACCCTGTTTTCATTTCTATCTTTCCTAACGTACCGATCATTTCTTTCTGTGACATTTTACCCACTACACACTACCACTATCCACACTATTTACAATTTTTTCTCTTCTCTTATCAACTTTTGGTTATCTAGTACCACGCTTTTGTGCTTCTTCTTCACCTCTGTTTATTTCTACCTGCACATTTTCACTTTCCATTTTAGACCTTACATTTTTGGCATTTATGTACAATTATTTATTTCGTCCCTTATAATACCTTTGGAGAGGTGTTTAGAAAACGTATTATCTAATCGTATATTGCGTGATAACGTTCAGCATCCTCGGTATGAACCTCTTCGGGTGCAAATTCTGCGAGAAAGACGAAGAGGGTGACCAAGAGTGCGACAGAAAAAACTTTGATACGCTCTTGTGGGCATTTGTCACGGTGTTTCAGGTATTCAATATTTTAAATATAAAAAACCTAACAGACAACCCAAAAACAGACTGAACTTGCTACATATAACGCTTTTACCTTTGCGTCCGTCCGCAGTCAACACTCAAACAAATCGACAACCCTTGTAATAGGCGATTGTCCGTACGGCGGCTAATTGACTAACCACGCGAGTACACAAACGACATTTCACTTTGCTGCAAGATATACATTGAATTTTTACTTATAATGTTTTAAGGGGAACACCTTGCAGCATTGTACTTTGTCAAACAGGCGTTCAGTCGCATAACAGCTACCCTAGAACCCGTGTAGTAAATAAATCTAGATCCATTTGTAACAAATTGCTCCAGAATCATCTAGTGTAACAATCACTGTATGTTGTGCCGTAAGATACTCCCATCAGAAGTTGACAAAAGCACATTGTTAAGTAAGTGAGCTTGGTTGAATTGTAGGTTAGCTTGAGGTCGATAAGAGCTGATTCGCGGAATTAATCCCTTAATTTCGATCCTTTTAATCCCACTATTACAGCTGTACTCGGTTAAACAATTTTCACTCTTTGCATGCTGCTTCTATTATAGAATCTATTTTATTTATTTATAACAAAAAGTGAAGTGTCCTTTTCAATGTAATTGACATAATTTATGTAACTTTGCTTCTCAACTAAAGTTCCCTTCATTTTTTGAAGTCCTGCATTACTTTTTCTTTTTAACATATCTAAGATTTTTTTTCTCTTTTTCTAAATTCAAATGTTTGTCAGTCTTTTACCGGTCTATTTCTTCCTTTTATTTCTCTATGTCTGTGTAATAACTAATTACTAATATCGCACAATCAACAAGGTATATGTATATATTGTTGGAAATGACAATGATCTTAATAAAATTTCTGGTACGAACTGAATGGAAGTTTTCAATTATTTTTTTGCACTTTTCTTTTGCCTACTTTTTTCTCTTCTAAAATGATTTCTTGCATTTCACTATTATGATATAATAAAATTATAAACTATGATTGTGTTTTTAATTATTTGAGAGATTGCATAAAATAACAAAATAATAATATAAATATATAAAACAATTTAAATAATATACATAATTAACAAATCCGTTGGTGGTAGCGTACCGGCGGCGATAACACTGCTTAACTAATTTAGCTTTTAAATGTTAGATTTCACAAACAAAGAAACAAGTTAACAATTTATGAGTCGTCTAGTTTTACGGTTTGAGAACTCACGCACTTTTTCTCTGCGAATGCTTCACAGTTTGAAGCACTCATATCATATACTTCAAGTTTTATATTTTGAATGACTAATTGTTTGATATCACATTTCACTAAACTGTTCATTATTGACCGCGTTCCATTATTCATATTTAGTGTAGTGATACATGGGATGGATCCCTACCGCAGTGTTAACGTCGAGTACGTAACGAACATGGTGTGGTCATATCGGTCGCGACGTATGCGCATAGCAGTTTGTTTTGTTTTCATTATTTCATCGGACCCGCGCCGTGCAGTATACTCGGCATGTATCTATTCGGTGGTAAGTTTTGCAAGTACATCGAAGACAATGGCACCGAGCGCGATTGCACTTGCCCCGAGATCATTTCGCACCATCCCAAGTGTGAGTGCGACAGAAAACACTTTAATAACATCCTGTGGGCGACTGTCACCGTGTTCCAGGTGAGTTCCAACATAAATGTTAGACGAGGTATCAAGAGTCGGTTAATTTGCAATCCCTTTCGATTGTGCTTCTAGATGACTGCGTGTTTCTCGTGTTAGTCAAGAATTATCTACTTTAAGAATATTAATTGTAATAATTGTAAAGTTTGAGGTATTGATAATGTTTATAAATACTAGTAACCGTCGAGAAGCATCGGCCGAAGTGTATTTTTTTTTTGTATTACGAATCGAGCGTCCTGTAGTTTGTGCATCTTGCCTGTTTAGCGACTAGTTGTAGAATAGTGCTGGACCCTTTCTGCTTGTGTACTCCAAGTCGCCGTCTGTGTTCTTTTTTCATTACGGTGTATGTTTTCCTTACACTATACCATTTACACAACACTTACTAACACTAACATTATTGTAATCACGAAATTAATTCCTTTTTTTTTCTTTCTTTAAGACAGTAAAAACTTAATACCATTTCAACGAACAACACAGCACAGATTATAAACACGAAGATATTTGATAGCACACCCTGCTTATTTTGATAAATTAAGAAAGAGATAAACTTTTTAAAATGAATGTTGTGGTAGTATAGTGTATGGGAGAGATGAAATGCTTACATATGAAATGGTTTCTCAGGTCCTGACACAAGAAGATTGGAATGTTGTATTATTCAACGGCATGGAAAAGACAAGTCACTGGGCGGCGTTGTATTTTGTAGCTTTAATGACCTTTGGGAATTATGTTCTGTTTAACTTGCTTGTAGCCATTTTAGTCGAAGGTTTTAGTTCCGAAGTAAGTAAAACTAACCAGAGCTTAAGAATTATTGTGCCAAAAATTATTTAAATCAATTAAAAATACTTTCATAGCAATGCAATAATAAATTCAAATATATTTCAACTAAAATAAAAGAACGTAGTAAAAGACACATTTAACTTGTTTAGTTATAGGTAAATTTAGAAAAAATGTAATTAAAATAATAAATGTATGGCTTAATAAAGACAGTGATTATTTAAATAAAGTACAATTAAATTCAACTTTTAAAAACATTTTTAACAATAACAATTGTAAACCTTTTAGCGCAACGAAAGAAGGGAGCGTGAGCAACGAGAATTAGCGAAGTCAAAATTGTCTGGTGAATGTTTTTCAGACCACAACGAAATACAATATGACGATTCTAATTCAGGCTCCCATTCTAGCGACAGTTTTTCCCAGGTGAAAACGTAGTAGCAAAAATAGTTTATTTCACATATTTTCCATATTATCTTAAAATTACTTACGTGTTTTTATAATTCATTGTACCTTCCAATGTTAATTGATAAATTTATTTTTAAGAATGAAATAAAAAACTTTTGGCGTTCCGCTGATGACGTCAGAAAAGCAAAAGATGATGTGAATGGTCACAAAGAGAAGGCAATGAAGTCAAAACGTAAAACCAGATCCTCAACACACCATCCCACGTTGTGCAAAGATTGCGCACAGTCCAATAAATGTAACTTACAGAAGGTAGACCATTTAGTACATGTTTTTTTTTATTTAAATACACTTGATCTCAATGCATTATTGTTCCTTTAGTAATTAGAGCAGATTACGAGTGAAGATTCGTTCGTAGGCAGAGTTTACTAATTTTAATAATTATAATCAAACTTCTTCTATAGTCAATGAAAAATTGGGGAAAAGGAAAACGGACCACAAATCCGGGGAGCATCGTGCAAAAATTGGTAGTCAAAATGAGGTCCTCGGCTGTAGCAAAGCAATCTTCGATCATATATCTTAATGTGAATTGCACTAAAAACATTTTAACTTATAGGAATCAAAAATGTTAGCGAATAACACAGCAACAACAGAAAATACAACTGTAGTACCTATGATAACGCACACGGCGGCTACGCCACAAGACTCGCCATCAACAACATTGGAGCCCGGAGCATCATTCCGTGATTTCAACATGGTGTTAAGCTTGGAGAGATCGTCAATGGTATCGAGCCTCGATTCTATTGACAGAACATCAGTAAGTACAATATTCCATGTACCAAGATGATGTCTTCTACAATTATCATACAATAAACTAGATAGCTAATTATATCAAAGCTAGCGCCAGAAAATGATATTCGGTATGACTATAGTTGTGATTACATTTTATTCATGAATTACGGCAGCTTGATTTTTACCGAAATTCGTGAAGCCAACCTCTATTCAATGATCACATATGATCGTGATGAAAAAACAATATTGAATATAAAATTGTTCTAATTTCAATGTTTTTTGCAGTGCACAAGTATACCAGGGTTACTCAAACCTCCAAATAGTTACACCTTAACATTACATTCAGCGGCAGCTCAACTTGGGGCCGAAAAAGCTCGTCTACCGCCTATGTCCCTAGCACCGCCGTCTCTAACATTGGGTCTTCCACCCACGAGGTCAACGACCCCGGGAGCAACGTCCCCAACCACGCCTAGGTCGATGCCATCACCAATGTTACCTGAAAAAAATCTACAAGTAACTATAGCTAAAGAAGACAATTGTCTAAACGTTAGCGATAAATCCAGTCTTCTTAGCTCGCAGAAGTAAGTTGAAATTTGTATTAAATAACTCCATTTCAAAAATACTCGGACTCTTGCTGATCATCGTCATCTGATGTATTTTTATAGAAAAAATATTTTTCTTTGATTTTAAATTACTTATTTATTAGAAAGCTACATTCTCCAGTTGTTACTTGGCTATATTTTTTCATTAAGCAATATTGAGATTCATCCGGGCGAACGCAGAACACGCGCGGCTATTAATATTAATTTATTTGCTTTCGAAAGAATAAACTCATCATTGATACAGATTACTATAATTTGAAAATTTTCTGCTATTATACATTTATCATGATAGTCACAAAATGATAATAGAAATTATTCGTACTTACCGATATTTTTTAAATCAATGCTTTTG
>LD688945.1:2597538-2613973 GCA_003118335.3 Papilio memnon
ATTATTCAAAAATATGCTGTAATTGCTGACATCTTAGGCAACAAAGAAGTGTGTGTTTTCGCTTTATTATAATATATTAGTATAGATATAATGTATGTTAATGAGTTTCTAATATGAATCACAATAATACTTTAACGTTTTAATTTTAAAAAAGTATAAAAAATGGAGTCAATCTCGACCTGTATCAATGTCTAGACCTAGACCTAAAATCTTATTAGATCTAAGCTGTATAAACAGTATTCTGTAACACTCTTAATAATAAAAACCTTTGTGATTAATGAATGCCGTAATTCCTGTGATAGTACTGTCACACACTACACTGCTACTAGCACTGGTGTGAAATGCGAGAAATTACTTACTGATGAGATAAAAAATTAAGATACAATTACATGGTGCCCAGTCTGGGTCTAGTCTATTTCATGTTTAATTACTATGTATGGTTTTATAACAGTGGGTTTCGATTGACTAAAACGGGTGCACAAAACATGTTATGTCTTATTATTTCAAAGATAATGAAGGAATGGAATATTTCCGTACGGGTGATGCGCCAGTGGAAATTTGTCTCGCCGTGATTTTAATGCGATAGGTTTTTAATAAGATATCGTTCATTTTTTTTACAATTAACTTAAATTCTCTTTTAAAATAGAAATTCAATTTAAAAAGAAAATATGCAGAAGGTTTCTATTAATATGGTAAAATGCATTAGCATATGAAAATGAAAAATTCTTCGAGATTCAATATTGAAGGTTTAATTGATCTTTGAGACTTACAGGATTTTTCTTATTGAATTTTAATAACTGAGTTGACCGACCACCCCTGCCATAGAATGAGTCTTAAAAAATCTTACGAGTACCAAATGTCGCTTAATTTTTTTACAAAAAAAAACATACAAACGAATTGAGCACCTTTTGGAAGTCGGTTAAAAATTATTAGTTATTCTCAAAGCATTCCGAATATGGTGAGTTGTATAATAAGTCATAGAGTAATTCTCAGTAGTTCCTTGTCTTTCGTAGCATTGCATAATTTATTGCAAATTAACACTCGGATTTAGAACTATGCTATTAACGCTATATTCACAGGAGGGTAGAACAATGAGTTTAGCAGTAAGACAGTATAGTACCGTCGAATGCATACGCCGAGACGAGACAGATTTAATAGCACTGTTTACTGCTGCCTCACTATTCTGCCCTGGTGTGAAAGACTAAACTATTAACGGGTCACGTCTTCGGATATCGTGGTATTGCATACTTATTTCGATATTTTTAAAACAATTGAATCTTAATATCTCGTGAATAAAAACTTGTTGGCTGAACATAAATAGTCTTTCTGACTTATAATAGATTCCGGTCCACAGGTTTTTCGATTGCTATTGATATTTAGGTCGGTATATTTTAAAGCGAATGCACTAAAAATGTCAATTAAATAATTGCGATAAATTCGATTTGTTGGGGAGATGTTCAATCTTTCTGCAGCTTGCGACTATCGCTGTCTCAAAGGACGTCGGATGCTCTTCCGGAATACATTACCCGTATCTTGCTCGGATGACGTCATTGCGATCTGGAAATTGTATCTTGAAACTTGATCAAGTTCTTGCGATAAACGTAGATAACGTTAGCTTAAAGATCATAACGAAACACTCTCTTATTGTGAATATTATGGAATAGTATGGTAAGGTAACGAATTATTATAATTGAGATTTTAATTTCTCACATATTGCGAGGCAACCAAATGCAATGTAATTGTGAAATTAAACTCTTTTTTTTTATTTCTACTTTGGAATAACTTTTCTATAAAATTAAACGATATTAAACTTTACCAGTCCACTGTCAAAAACGATAACCACAACAATCGCCTGGACAGCTTTATTTATGGTATACTTTAATGATTAATATTGAACATGACGGGTGACTACTGAAAGTAAAATAGTTCAATTTTATTTAAAGTAATAATTGTGATTTACTTTTAATCTATATTCGATTATATTATCGATATTAAGAGCCTGTCCCACAACTGGCTGATAGAAGCTCAGATAGCTTAAAAGTAACGTCACTGTCAGATAAGGGAACAAAATCCGATATTTCCATCACATATTTTACACATTGGATTGTTATCAGACAATTTAGAATTTGCTGGGACAGGCCCTAAAAGTAATTAATCCACATTATTGTTTACATAATTGTTTATGACGAAATGAAATGAACGCAAATTGTAACAAAATTCTTATCCAAACCCTACTGATACAGTTAATGGATTTTATATAAATGTACGGCACGGTACGGTCGGGTCGGCATTCAAATGAAGGTAAATATTAAATTACATTAGGCTTACCCAACATATTCGAAATTACATGTTTTCATATAATTTGTCCTATTTCTATTTCATTTTTACTCTATTACATTTCAAGAGAACTCGAAGCGTTGTTGAATAAAGTGAGGCAATTTGAGAAATATACTTAACTAGCTGTTACTCGCGACTTCACTCGCGTGGAATTAAAAAATAGAGCCTATGTTACTCACAGGTAAATTACCTCTCTGACGGTGAAGATTTTTTAAAATCGGCACAGTAGTTTTTGAGTTGTTTCAATACATACAAAAAGATAAATCTTTATATGTCTTAAATATTTATATGTCTTAAAAGACGTGCAAGTTTCCATAATGCAGAATATAATGTAGAATACCTTTCTAACGAATGGGGGAAACAAAGTAATATTGGAATTTCTGGTGTATATTATATTTTTTTATATTTTTATATTATTGTAAATGCGAAAGTTTGGATAGATGGATTTGTTACTAAGTACGGAATGTCAAATCTCCATGAAATCTACAATACATAGGTTACTTACGAAGTTGTTTTTAAAATTCGTGCGTACCAAGTCGTTGGTATAAGCTAGTATGCCATCAAATAAAGCCTTCGTCACGTCGCATTACAAGGAAAAGTAAAAACCATTTCACTTAGACCGGTATCCACAGTTGGTTGGTCATAAATCATTTGTCACTGCTGCTCCTAACTGCCTCGTACAAGGTGCCCCAGCCATACGTTTTGGAAACAATCTCGTTGTAAATGATACTTGTAAGATCGCAAACGAGCTCACAAAGAGAATTAAACAATCCGTTGGTAGTTTTACACTTCCATGATCACGGATTTCTCTACTATTTAGGTACTTTCTGGTCTCTTACATCTGTCAATGATTGTTGATGATTGCCTAAACGACAACTTTGGTAGTGTTCTAAGGACGCTATGGAATGTTCGTTAGATAAAATTAACAGATTTATTTACACATTAGCTGTTCCCATGCGGCTTCATCCGCGTGAAATTATAAAAACTTTATTTCATTGTTTACGTATATTTGTCAAATTATCAATTGCAAATGTCAAAAGACATGACATGATGACAAACCATGGCGATCTTGCCTCCTTGATGTTGGCAGCAACTTATGGTCTCTTTCCCACATTAGGGTTTTTATCCAAAATATTTACCCCCTAAGTTTAATTGCGTGAAAATATATAGCCTAAAGCGTGACGTAAGTGTAGGACTTTTTATTAAAAAAGAATTATTCAAAAATGTGCTGTAATTGCTGACATCTTAGGCAACAAAGAAGTGTGTGTTTACCCTTTATTATATTAGTATAGATTATACATTTTTACTTCTCAATTACGTACACCAAGTTTAGTTGTCTAAACTGGCGATTTGGTAAAGTATGATTTAAATAATTAACTAACGTTTGAAATAAATGTTGGCATTATTAGTGTGATAAATGGGAAACGTAATGTGTAGAGAATAAGTCCCTGGACATTAGTACCGACAATGCCGAGGTAAGGGAATTAAGTAATGTTACATTAACGATAGTGGGTAGATTTGAGCCAACCGACTGACCGCATAAAACTGATGTGAAAAAACACTTGAAGCATTGAAAGTTGAACCTTTCCCAAACGTGCTAGGGTTGAGAATTGACTGATAAGTTTTAATCTAATCAAGGGTCGAGGGCAAGATGTTCTCGAATAAGGTATCTCGTTTACATTCAGAGACTTGAACGCCTGTTGGAAATGTAAATTCAAATTAGAATCATATTTATGTTAATATAATTAGTACGTAGTAAAACATAGTGAATTAGAAATATATACCGAAATGCGATCTAAATTAATTATTTAATTGTTTGAAAATATACATATTTTTATGAAAAACATGATAATGATAAGATTAGCACTACAGCCATTTTGCACTGCCAACAGTCTCAAATTTGTTTTATTGTTGTACCGGTGTCCTCTCAATGGAAACCTACGCTAATATTCGGACGATAGGTAACTACATAACCTAAAATGACCTGCCGAACTAAAATTAACAAGAAAACCTCCTATTTTGCGTAGCCGAGGTCCCCGGGACAAACCGCAAACCTCTAGGCGACGGTCACATCGAAATTTATTTCGTGTTTAAACGTGCTCGACATACATGTGTGGGATGTAAAAATCTTTTTGTTTGATGTTTAATACTTTGAAATGCAGTTTATCTTGGACTAGTTTATCCCGCGACTCCGTCCGCGTGAAATTTAAAAATATTAATAAAGAAATGAAAAAATATAGCCTATGTTACTCACAGATAAATTACCTTTCTAACGGTGAAAGAATTTTTATAATCGGCCCAGTAGTTTTTGAGCCTATTCATTACAATCAAACAAAGTTAGTATAGATTGTCGCTAATGTAGCAATGCTCTTTATGCTTTTTGTTTCATGTTTTATACATGTTTCAGTTAATTTCACAATTTTCAGTTATTACTAAATAGTAATCATGTTATAGAGTTGTTTGTTAGTATAAGTAAATTAGCCTTTGCTGCAGATACGTGGCTGTAATATTAGAAATTCTGTTTTCGTAGCTCCGACGGCTGCATCATTTCTAACAGGAAATTATGGTATGATTTTCGATAAGTTTTGCTCCATCGTGCTTCTAGAAAATACTTAATTATACTACAACTAGTACTACAACTAGTACTAGTACTAAAAAGTACTACAACTAGTACTACAGTTACCTATAAAAAGTAAAGAATTTATATTATACAAAAGGTAATTTTTCAATTTATGATCTGAGGCTACTTTTCGAATTTTAAATGAATTTATGTATGTAGACGAACCAAATAATCTATCACGATAATTTTGATAATATTATTAGAGGCAATTTTTTTTTTTTTTCAATTAACTTGCAGTTATAAATAACAGCAAAAGAAATACAAGATTGATTAAGTAATAGGTTATCTATAAAAAAGTATGGTGACTGTAAAAGAAAACTATTTTATTATTTTATAATCATTTATTGAAGAAAATTTTATATTATAAATGAAGTCTTAAACGACAGTGATTTTTGTAATTATCGCCAGTTGCTGGCCACTGCTTGGTACAATTTCATAGAGACTTTCGCATCTTCGGCAGAGTCGTGCTCCCCGGAGTGAATGTTCTGGCGCAGGTAATGTTGCGCCAACATCTGTAGCGATGGAGTATTCCCATGGTTAAGCTGAAAAAAAAAATTAAACCTCTAAAAAATCTATACTTGAATACTTTTTCCACTTCATATGAAACTCTGTAGTCTCCATTTATCTATTTTAATAATCTTATATTACGTAAAATTTTGGGAAAAAAATTCAACAGACATATATTACTTAATAGTAAAATAGCCTGTGTTACTCGTTGATAAAAGACCTTTTTAATGGTGCAAGAATTTTCGATTTCGCCCTAATAGTTTTTGAATCATTTCATTACATACAAAAATCCAAAAATACAAATCTTTCCTTAAATATTAGTATAGAAAACAATAAGTATCTTAAAGGGTTTTGGATTTTAAAGATGGTTATAAAATACAAAAAAAAAACATTAGGAGAAAAAAAGCTAATAGTAAAACTCACCCTCTTAAATGGCTCATATGTAGCAATGTCTCTTATGTCTCTTTCTGGATGCGAAAGACTTAATGCTGCCAGGTCGAAATGAAGAGAATGACCTACTAAAATTTTGCCACGGATCAAATTCTGCACTTCCCTTTGAACCGTATTAAAATTTTCTCCAGAATTCAAATGGTGTTGCTTTATCCCACTTACAAAAGTGCGGTAATCAGTCACCGGTTGCGTTGGTTTCACATATTTATCATAAACGAGGGATCCAGAGCTATTTACCAACGAAACACGTGCTAATAGACTTCGGTTGCCACTTCCAACCATCTCACAATCCATAGCAATGTAATTACTCATTTTAACGGCTTTAATTATAAAACTTTCAATACGACTTTAAACTTCGAGATGACGCCTAGAACTGATTATGATAACCGTTTTCACAACGCTTATATAGTATCGGCCATATTTCAAGGGGATTTCCCGCAAAACACTCTTGACGCCTGACTAGGAGGCATAATCCGATCCGATACTTTGGTGGATCGATGCAATAACATACGGTGCATTCGATTTTTGTATCGATACAACAAATCGATCCACTAACGGATCAAATGTTGTAAATAATTTAAAAACCGTGCTTTACTTTAAAATACATATACAATATGTGATACTGAATCGATCCAAAAAAACGTATCGAATACAACGGATCGATACCATGCCATTCGATTTACGATTTATATATAAAATAGGATATTGTATAAAATGTGATTGTTTGATACTTATAATATATTTATTAACTATGTGAAGACAGTGTTTCAATAGCCCTACACCTGCAGAGCCCGGGACGGTAGAAAATAACCGTCAAACAATTGCTATCCGAAGTATCGATACAAACTTCTAACCATAAATAGAACCATAGATTCTTCGGTTTATTTTTGTTTTACTCTTCACGGGGATTCCTACATTATAATATGTGAAGTGTGGCTCAGATAAAAAAAAAATCTTTTAGATTAAGAACATAATTTTTCTGATTCAATATTTGATGAGTATTTTGAAGTACAATTTACATAAGCTTCAGGACATCGTACCGAAATATGAATTGGTTGTATTTTTTAACATAACGATGCCTTCGCCAATAGGTAGCCACCTTACAGTATTACTATGGTTGATATAGTATTGTATACTATCAGTGATTTAAACCCGTTTAGTCTGGCCAGATAAAGCTAATGTTGATTAGAACTTGTCATTGTCACACAACACATGTATTCGCAACAGAAACTATTACTCCAATATAACAAACTTTCGACCGTAATCTCATAGAATAGTGAATTCTGCGTTTCCGTTTTCATGTCCATTAATGCATCATTCCATAATGGTACAGTCGCAGAAATCCGCGGTGTTCCACTTCAGGAAAAATTACCTTGTTCATTGCAAAGAAACAAACTCCGCCTCTTCCTACATATAACTACTTATATAGCAGTGAGTGCAAACGAAGGGATGATAATAAAATAACTAGCCGTGTATCACTAACCGATTTTTTTTTCGTACAGACACATTTATAAGTTGCGTTGCATTGATTTTTGTTCCGACGGTTGTAGCTTTTAAGTGGAATACCGCCAGATTACCCGACTGTACATGCATCTGAAAGTTGTTGCTGATTACCTCTTAACCCTCCCCTACCTCTATCGGCTGGCGACGCCCGTAGTGTATAGTAATTACGTTTTTCGAAACGATTGTCAAACTAGGAGGAGCTAGAAGCTTGTTCTGTTATAAAACATGTAAAACATACATGGACATAGAAATAGGGATAAAAGGAACGCGTTAGGCACCTTTCATAATTTTGTACTTGTTTGGCTAAGAATTAGGACTGTTGGTAATTCCCGTTTTCTTCTTGTAAGAGCATTTTATTGGTCGGGGAAAAACCGATTCGTCTCTGCTTTAGCATGATACAGAAATACACTCAAAAATCAATGATATGCTTTATCGGTCATATCACAATAAAAGATAACAATATTTGTAATCGGTAGGCACACATACATAACCTATTTCATAAGTTTTACCAAAAGTGAAACATGAGTTATCAAATGAAATTATATTAGAGAAATGAAACATTAATCTCAAAAAAAACTTTAATATAAACAGAAGTTTTACATTTTAATAGTGGATACAGCTTCTAGGGACTACAAGTAGCAGTCAGCAGCAGTAGTTTAAATCGTGTATGTTACTTTCATATAAAAATCTTCGACAATCGAGGCCTTTCTGGAATGAGACATCAATATACTACCTATAACAATATTTCAAAGCTCTAATAAGAGCTTAAAGAAAACATCTATACTAATATAATAAAGCGTAAACACACACTACTTTGTTGCCTAATATGTCAGCAATTACAGCATATTTTTGAATAATTGTTTTTTTAATAAAAAGTCCTACACCAACGTCACGCTGTAGGCTATATATTTTCACGCCATTAAACTTAGGGGGTAAATATTTTGGATAAAAACCCTAATGTGGGAAAGAGAGCACAAGTTGCTGCCAACATCAAGGAAGCAAGATTGTCATAGTAAGGTAATTGGTATTTTGACAATTGCAATTGAGAATTTGACAAATGTAAACAATAAAATGAAATATTCATAATTTCATGCGGATGAAGCTGCAAGAGAACAGCTAGTTGTAAAATAAA
The DNA here is from genome assembly GCA_003118335.3 of Papilio memnon. Classification (NCBI taxonomy): domain Eukaryota; kingdom Metazoa; phylum Arthropoda; class Insecta; order Lepidoptera; family Papilionidae; genus Papilio; species Papilio memnon. The sequence continues at coordinate 2,606,088 of LD688945.1, forward strand.
GTTTACACGCACACGTATAAGACGTATAAGACCATGGACCTCCTTTTGACATAGTTCACCTCTTTGGCATCAACAACAACAAGCATGTTGGTTATGGATGCTCTTATTACCATCCTTTTTGGCCATTTCTTTAATCTGTAGAGTAAGTTTAAATCTAATCATTATCTCCTTATAGTCTCAATCTTCTCCTTATCCTAAAGTCGAAATTAGGCAAATAAATCAAGTTTAAATAAAATGACAATCGGAAATGTATTTTTTATTTAATTTAAATAAAAATCTTAATGTATTTTTAACAGTTGTCTAACTCATTAATAATCCAAATTACAGTTTACGTACTGATACTTATTAGTTTCTATTAAGAAATGATCGCATTTTCAACATGTACTGTTCCACAATTATTTTAATATCTTCTCCGCTGAATTTTACTGGATGTTTACTAGTCTAGTTGCAACAATTAATTCTCTTGGCCAGTGACGGGATATGTTGAACCCTATAACTCATATTCCTCATTGACAAAACCACACTAAAAATATGCTTTTGTACTCAAACTTTTTTAATATCATATTTGTAATACAACAGGTTTATCTAATTGTATAGCTAAAATGTCAGGAGTTCTTAACAATGCTGAAGACATTACAATATTTGCTGGTGTTTTTAGATCATGAATTAACACTTCAGAGCCATCAGGTTTCCAGCATGAGAAGGTCCCTGTTAACTTTGACTGTTCATATGTCAAGATTGAACAGTGCTCACCTATAAAAAGAATAATATATATAAATAATAATTATTGATTTTTAATAAAAATATAGAGTTCTGCAAATATTACCGTTTAGAGGGCAAACAAGCGTTTGTACTACAGGTACCAATTTGATTTCTAAATTCATTCAAATTGTAGTCTTAGGAGTATTTGGAAAAGAAATAAGTCAAATGGTTAGCTTTAGCTGTTTTACTTTTTTTAACTCTTAGTTTGTTACCTTAAAGGAATATAGCGAAAAAAATGAAATCTTTACCATGTAAACTGTTAACAGCCTTCAAAAATGATTCACGAAGTTTAGCTCTGGATTCTTGTTTTAATGTTAACTGATCTTCGGTAGTATCAGTTTTCATTTTATATAATGGGACTTATAATTAATAAAGATTTAAGATAACTTTATATAAGCTAGTAAAATTGTCTAACGTAACAATTAGTAACAAATTGAATACTGTAAATATAAATCATGAATGTGATAAAGTTTACAATAATTGTTTACTTTCATTTAGTAAAATTGACAGATGTCAGATGACAGTCAGAGCAGTCTGAATCCTATTATTACCACATTATCGTATTACCAAAGTGAACAAAAACACATGTAATTGGAAGGTATATGAAGTTGCTTTAAATTTAAATTACAAAATTATTTAAAATATTTGACTATTTTCTGAACAAATTTATAATCGAATAAACGTATAATGCACTACTGAACCGCTACTGTGCATATGCCATGCACGCGCACGACCTACTCTTTGGTTGTACGTGGAACAACCCTATTAACTATTTTAATATGGTGATTGCTGATAATTTTCTTGTAAAATACGTTTACTTTCGTTAATTTCCTAAACTCAACTGTTTGGTGAAGTAAAACAGTTATTACAATTATTAATTTCTCATGTGTTGACTATTTATCAAAGCAAAGTAATCAACAATGGCGGTGTTAGCGGCTGCACAGTTATTGGATGAATTGATGGGACGGCACCGCAATACAAACCCAAATGAGAAAATAAAGAAACCTAATTGGGAGGATCCTGAAGTGAGCACGTTTCTACAATTTCTGTCATACATTTTCGAGAATACATTTTGAATTTAGACAAAATTTTGACAAGAAAATTAACCTTACTTTTAAAGACTTATATTAATCTTTCTTTGTAATTTTTCAGTATTGTAAATATTTCATGGTAAAATTTTGCCCACACGATTTGTTTGTGAATACTCGAGCGGACCTGGGCGCCTGTCCAAAAGTTCACGATGATGAGGTTAAAGAATTATTCCAGAGAGCAGAAACTTCATACAAAAAGTTTCAATATGTTGAAGAATTTTTACGCTTTTGTAGGCACATGATAAGTGAAGTAGAAAGTAAGTAGAATATTAGTGATCTGCTTTACGCTGTTCTATAAGACACCTCTAAATACTGCATAAAATTTATTGTTAATTAATATCTATAATATAAAATTCTTTGCATTTGTAGGAAAAATTCAGAAAGGAAAGCAAAGACTGGACCTTATGAATTCAAAACCTGAAGGTCCTCCAATGACACAGGCTCAAACTGAGAAAAACCAAGAGCAGGTATGCATTTTTCATAATGTTATGGTTCGCAAATATCTCGGAACTTGTAAAAGACAAAAGGGGGAAATAGATGTGTGGATAATACTGCATCATCAATCAATTTTATGCCAAATTGCAAATAAATATAATACTTTATAAAAATTATCTTCAATATCTTGCAATATTTTTCAATTATATTTACAAAACAGTTTAATGCTTCAAATAAAATGTCCCCAGTTCATTATTTCGTATTTCTTAACAATTCAGTGATTTCCTAAATTACTGTCAGGTTTATCACACACTTAATCAAACAATAATGTTTTCTTTTTTTGACCGTTTTCCCAAAAGAAGGAGGTATTCAGGTTGTCTGTATGTTTTTTTTTTTAAATTTTTATGTAAATTTGAACTGGTGACAGATTTTAGGTAAACAGGATCTATAGATTTAGAAAAAAAAAACAATATTATAAAGAGGGAGATTTTTTACTGAGATTGGTACTGATTACCAGTAAAAGAATAAAAAAGACATTTTACGATAAAGTCAAGCAGGCAATTATTGTCTAATAATATACTAAGTGTTAACAATTGCTTTAGGTGAAACTTCTATCTGAGAAGATAACATCTTTAGTGGAGGAAGCAGAAGAGGCAGGGACGCGCGGCGATGTAGAGCAGGCGCAAGGCCTCATGAAGCTATGTGACCGATTGAAAGATGAGAAAGATCAACTTCTTAAACAACAAGAAAACAGGTCTGCATAAAAAATGTCTTTGATATTATAAACTTTTTCTTAAACAAAATAACCTAGCAATTGATACTCAGAGATGCTACTAATTTTATTTGTTTACTTAATCTCTTTGCAAAATAGTTAATGTAAAAAAAAATGCTCAAACACATGTCAATTAAAACTTATTGTTAAGATGAATAGACTTGATGTTTTGTTATATGTATTTTAGTCATTGGTCCATGACTGCGGAGCTCGCAGCAGCACAAGAGAAGCAGATGGAAGTGTGTCCTGTATGCGGTGCTTTTCTGATCGTTGGGGATGCTCAGCAACGCATCGACGACCATCTCTCCGGCAAACAGCATGTCGGGTATGATACTTAGTTCAGATCTAAACAGAATAGCCATTTAGTTTTACAAATGTTTCAATCTTTTAGCAAATAACTTTATTTAAAAAGAAAATGAATAGTCAGTCGATTATTTTTAATCTATTTAAACCTATGCCAAAGAAATGTGTTAATATAATTTTCTATTCCATTAAATTTAACTCTAGATATTTCAAGCTACGTCACGCGTACGAGGAGATGAGCGAGATGCGGGAGAGGGAGCAGCAGGAGAAAGAGAAGAAGCGACGTGAGGACCGCGAGCGAGAGCGAGAGCGCAGTATGCGGAGCGCGGGCGGTGCGGGGGGCGCGGGCGGCGGGCTCGGCTCCGACCGCCGCGACCGCGAGCGAATGGAGCGTGACCGCTCCGACAAGGACAGGGACCGAGACCGCACCGACAGGGATAAGGAACGACACCGGTGAGATTACTTTCAATACTCGGATTATTAGAGTTATTCAATACTTGAATTTCATTTACATGTTTTTAAAATACCTTTTTAGATCTTTATTTGCTTGAATAGAATATCACAAAGTCCAATAAGAATGCATTTGTGCTGAGACATTTGTAATTTAGTTAGTGTATTGTTGATTGTTGTTGACAGTTCCGTGCGCGAGGAGAAGGGCGGCCGACACGAGGAGCGCGAGCGGGACGGCGAGAGGCATCGCGAGCGCGAGCGCGAGCGGGACAGGGACAAGGAGCGCGAGCGGGAGCGCGACCGCGACCGCGAACGGAAGCATCGCAAGGACAGGCGTGAGTTATACCATACATAAAAAAAACAAAAGCAAGTACTCTCTGTGTTCTTCCAGACTATCCTCTACATCTATGCCAAATTTCATGGAAATCCGTTCAGCCGTTTAGGCTACAACTCTAACAAACATCCATCCATACAAATTTTCGCATTTATAATATTAGTTTATACCATATGTAAAGTTGATTTTACAATGTTTTAATCAAATTAACGACGATATGAATTGTTATTAATCTTAACTTGTGCAAAGGTTCGCCGCACGAGCGGTCGCGGCGCCGCTCCCGCGAGCGCGAGCGTCATTAATGGACTGAGGTATCACAAAAGCGCCAGAGACCGGTAAGTATAGTTCTCCTGCGCACCGCTTCTTAACGTAAACACGACCTCGTCCGTAGCGAGACGCTCATTCTCTCCACTTTCAGCTCACTCAGAGGTACCTATAGCATATATCCTAACGACTAATACACACGACGACAAACATTACCCTTTCTCCTAAAAACAATGAATAAATAAGTAATAAAGTGAACACTGTTATTTTACAGCTGATAGTATCATATCAAAATAAAACATCGGTACATATGAGGGGTTTTGTTGAGCCCGTTACTGTATTCTGTAGTTGTCGTCACGCCGACGGACTTGGCAGGTATTTTAATTGGTATTTTGAGCAGCTGCTTGTGCTGAGAGTTGGAAAATTTCGTTGGTAAATCCGCGCGCGGCTCCCGCAGGAACGGACGTGGCCGCGCCTCTATTCGAGGTATTCTCATTATAAATCTCTAGCGTATAACGAGTTGCCCAGCGACCGTCCGGAATGACCGATGTCAGGTATTTGTTAGGTATTGTTTCGCTCTAGGGTGTTAGGGAGAGTTGAACACCTTTCGCTTAGCACAAATTACAATTGAACTGCGAGAGTACATATTGGGTCAGCCGCTTTGTGTCTGTACATTGCCATCACATAGTTGCCATGTCGCGGACGTGACGGGCGCGTCTCATATGCTCCTCGTCTAAATATCGGATGCTGTTTTCCTATCATCTGTATATTTGCAGGTACCCACTTAAAATATAGCAACAAGTTCAATCATTTTGTATATTACCATTATTTACTACAACTTGGTGCTATGTTGTGAAATAAATACCCTAAATAATTTTGGAACTCATGTTTGACAATAATCTTGATATTTAAAATTTCAATGTTCATTTTGAATAGAATGATTATTGTCGCATGTGAATTCAAAATGAATACTACCCACGCTAGTTTCTAGCTTTTCGATGGACTTTTCAGTTGGAAAACCGCAGAAGAATTAGGAAGAACTTGGATTGCTGTTACGAATGAGGTACTTTTGAAATTAAGGCACCTGTGAAACTGAAGAGGAAACAGTAGAAGCTTCCAGAAAATCTCCAACGGCAACGGTTTCGAGGTGACATAGCATAGTCGCGGTATTATTAAGAAGGTTAAACTAGAAAGAAATAATTGGTCAATGCATGTACGTTATAAGCTAGAAATGAACTTGTTATTTTTTCGCCTAAAAATATGTTTGTAAGTTGTAGCTACCTCTACCATCTTATCCCTAGGGAGGTTAAATTCTGTATACCAGAGTCCACTGAGGAGTGATTCAGGTATTTATCTTTTTTCTTACACTTGTGAATTGTTGTAATAAATATTTGACTTACGAATAGAATGTGTGAGCCATCCGATAAGGATTATTTTATTAAAATTTAAAATTACTTTTTTGTTTCATTTATGACCTTTCCTTTGTCTTCCTGCTCAATGAATCTAAGATGCATCAGTAGTGTTCGCAGTTTGGTACGTTCACTGCTAGTGGTGGCATAACGAGGATTTGTTCTGGCTTGCTTTTCCCCCATTGGTCATGTGACATTGCGTGACTAATAAATGTAATGTAGCTTTTACTCAAATACTTAAAACATTAGTTTTGGGAATACAGGTGCTGCATACTTTGTCGTATAAGATCGTGATAAACGACGATTCGCTTCCGTGAAGTTAGCCCTACGTTTCAATTTTTTTTAATGCAAATCAATGAAAGCATTTGAGAGTTCCTACATTTTCCATTAAAACAATTACTTTTTAGCGTGAAGTTAGCCGCCACAATACATTTTTTTTAAATACTAATTGCTAGAGAATCATTTGGGAGATTGAGAGAAAAGAAAAATCGTTTGAGAGTTCGAGTTGTTACTTTTTCTATAAAAACTTTATCACAAATCTTTACTCTATGATATCTATGTAGCGCCTCTGTTTTATGTGCTCTCTGACCTGACATTGACACTGACGTTTTAGTTAAGTTGTCAAAAGTTTTTCACATCAATATTTTGTAATTAATTATTATAAATAAATGTATATAATTACAAAAAAAATAGGAACTGCATATGATACAAAATAAAGTGCGCCATTCAATGCACATTCCATGATTTAATACAAGTAAAATGGGTGCCCTTTTTGGTAAAAGTAAAAAACCTGTAAGCAGGGTAACTGAGCAAGATAAGGCAGTATTGCAGCTAAAGCAACAAAGAGATAAACTAAAACAATATCAAAAGAAAATAGAACTTAACCTAGAAAGAGATCGCCAATTAGCCAAGAAACTGCTCTCCGAAGACAAACGAGATAAAGCAAAACTTCTATTGAAAAAGAAGAGATATCAGGAACAGTTGCTGCAGAACACTGATTCACAGCTGGAAAAGTTGGAGCAGTTAACCCACGATCTTGAATTTACACAAATTGAAGTACAGGTATGTTTTTTGTCTTCCACATGTATATTATTGTTGGAAGTTCATTTTCTAATAATCAATAGCAAGTCACACTGTTGTAAAGATTAAAATAAAAATATTATAATTACTATTTTCTATCTGTGGAAAACCCACTGTCTTAGAAGCTGTCCAGATTTTCACTATTTAAACTATATTTACAGGTATTAGAGGGCTTGAAGACTGGAAATGCTGCATTGAAGAAGGTCCATGATATTCTAAACATAGATGAGATTGAGAAAATTATGGATGAAACTCGAGAAGGTATTGAGAAACAGAGAGAGATTGATGAAATGATTTCCGGTCAACTGACTTCAGAGGATGATGAGGCCATTGAAGCTGAGCTGGAATCTATTCTTGATGTTGCTGATCAGTTGCCGGATGTACCTGAAGACAAACTGCCAGAGGCAAAGGCTGAGGATATCCCTGAAAGGCCACAAAGAGTTAAGAATAAGGCGAACAAGGTGGCGGTTGAAGCTTGAAATATTAACTTTTAGATTAAGATATATATATGAAACATAAATGTATATAAACTTGTACAAATGCATCAATAAACAAAATATATTTTGCAACTTCTTTCTTTATCGGCGGCAGTGGAAAATGTAATCTAGATTGTTATTCAATTGTTGCCAAATGTTTTTTGGATTCCACATGTATTTTTTATCCAACTTCATTGTGAGGGAAGAGAAATATGGATGCAATCTGCATATATTATCTTATATTATATTATATCTTATACTTCTTACTAATATAAATGCGAAAGTTTGGATGGATGGATGGATGTTTGTTAGTTTGTAGTCTAAACGGCTGAACGGATGTTGACGAAATTTGGCATAGATGTAGAACAGTCCGGAAGAACACATAGGCTACCTACTTTCGTTGTTTTTATTCCACGCGGACAGTTGGGGGCGCAAGCTAATCTATACTAATATAATAAAGCGTAAACACACTCTTTGTTGCCTAAGATGTCAGCAATTACAGCATATTTT
>LD688945.1:2622291-2638116 GCA_003118335.3 Papilio memnon
ATTCATAATTATAAAAAAAAAATCTTATTTCCGTATTGAACATTTTTACAGTTTTAGTTCACAGTTGGACAGTAGCATTCAATAATAGGACTCGCATATTGTGAACACTAACTGGCGCCAGTGATTTTATACAATCCAAGCCTAGTCTGCGCCACTATCCAACTGTACTAGCCAGGTGTGAACCGCATAACTTTTCACTGATGAAAGGATTTTGCCATCTCTATTTTTTGTAAGAAAAGAGGACGACAATTTTTACAAGTGCTTCGTCAATGAAAACCTATGATCACATTACATATTGTGTTAGTAAATTAAAATCAAATGATTCAAATGAACTTAATGCGGATAACCAAGCTTGACACCAAAGTATACAGCAAAATGTATTTAGACATATGAAAATGTGCTTTATAAAAATTCATATTAGAAAATAAGCAAAAACTAATTAATTTCGCCTAACAAAATTGTTTTACTCGTCTGTCTGTAGCAGTTGTAAGACAATTAAGATAGTGAGTGTACAATAAAGCGATACTAACCAGTATGCCAGAGAATGTGATTGGTGTAGTGTTCCTTTCTGGTGAAGGACTTGCCACACAGCTCACATCGGAACGGTGTGTCGTTCGTGTGAGATCGCATATGATTCACTAAATGCTCCTTCCTAGTATACTTCTTCAAACATATGTGACAATGATGCGGCGTTTCACCTATGTGAGTGGGGCAGAAAATAAATTGTTAAAATTCAATGATGCAACTATATTACTTTGAATCTTTATAGCGATTGAAGTAAATGTTAATACAAGTTGATAACTAACGTATATCTACTATATTTAATTGTTGGGTAAATAGTTGAATCATTCAATTCTACTTTCTGCACCACTTTGACCGTAACTGAGGTGCAAGGCTTGGATATACCGTATTTTTTTAATTAACCCATAAAAGGCTCTAATGGTAATTAGTGATAACTTAAAATGGAAATAAAGTAAAAGATGACATATAAATAGTAAAATTGATTATTTCAATATTTACTCAACAAATTAATTCTAGTGATAGGTTAGTTCAGGTGTAATCTTATCTAGGAGGTCCACAACCATCACCATCGGGGTATGTGATGAATATTATATGTACCCATGCCCCGATGAACGGTGAAGTCGAGGGAACCAGAGGGGTTTTAGTGGGTAGGCTCCACATCCCTGCCCAAATGGCAATGGGCCCACATACCCTGTGTGTCTTACCCCAAGGCACCTGGGATGCGTAACGCATTCCCCCTCTTAAAAAAAAAAAAAAGGTGTAATCTTATCTGTTTGTGATCAAATCTTTTGGGCCATGTTATCACAACAAGGTAATTTTTATAACGCAGCATTATTTAAACACAAGTATACAAATATCTTATTTTGATAAATTAAATAAGCTTTTGAAAAACAATTAGTTTATAAAAATAAAGGACCATAAAATTTAAGGTTTTATATAAAATTTACTTAATTATATGTTATATTAAGATACAAAATATTCCGCTAAACAAAATCTTTATTATCAGGATGTTTCCTGTTTTGCCGATCAGCCCAATAGATTTCTTCTCCCCATAGGGGTTATAGTAAGGACCAATGGGAAACATACTTTTTTCCATTTCTGCAACCTCTAAATATATCTCGCTAAAAGATATTTTTTAACACATTCCATATGATACAGGAAATATTTTCCCGTATTTGTGCTCCGGCGAATGCGGTAACTGTCATTGTCTTACCTCTGATGTGGTTGATAACTACACAAACCGATATAGCTATATACCTGCCATCAATGCTTTATAAGTATAAGCTTAGCATTGACCAGGGAATGTGGTAACCCTTAATGCGACGGAGTTTTTTTATACCAAAATGTTATTTACCATCACACTGAGATCAAAGTCTCACGTATTTTACTCTAAACTAGTTCATTAGTTAGTAGTTCGTTGTTGAAATTCGAACACCATGTAAGTCAGTTTTTGGCTGTTTTAACATTTTGTTGCATTTCGCTAGAGAATCGGAAGATGTTTCGTTTCAGCCTATCAAAAACACATTCTACATTAAATATAACTATAATTATACACAAACAGTGTATTAGTATAGTATCTTTACAAAATTATGCAGTTTGTTCTCTCCTGAAAAGATTCTAGTTCTGACATCCATGGTGTTAAAACTTCAACAACTTGTGATAATAAATTAGTTGGTCGTCACACTGGACACTATCGAACTATGGGTTAAAGTGATATTTAGATGAAAATGCCAACACCTGATGTTGCTCTTGTGTAATGTATAATGTGTGTAGTACATACATACATAAGGAAGAGTACCTGTGTGCCACATGACGTGGTTCATGAAGTGCTCCTTGCGCGTGAAGCTCTTCTTGCAGATGTCGCAGCGGTGCGGCGTCTCGCCGGTGTGCTTGCGCACGTGGTTCACCATGTGCTCCTTGCGCGTGAACGTCTTCGCACAGAACTGACATCTAACAACAAAATGTATATTCGATGCAATTTATTTTGGCTAATAGATAACGTAGCTTTACTACCTGTAACTAATTCCATTTAAATATAAGTACTAGGTACAAAGTTCCAAATTTACATATTATATTAAATAATTCAGATATTCAAGAAATTCTTTGGGTCATTTGTATCTGAGAAAAGTTACTTCGGACACTTTATCAAACAATAGCTATTGCTCGCGACGAGCTTTTCAATGGTGACATTTTTAAATCGGCCTAGTAGTTATGAGTTATTTTAATACATACAAAAATTCAAATCTTTTCTCTTTATAATACTAGTATAGTGTACAGTGTATAACAATGTGTAGGTGTGAAAAGTTTTACTTCAATGAATTATAGAAATTACAATTTCCTGTAATGTCATTAATATTACCTGTAAGGCGTTTCTCCAGTGTGGCTTCGTACATGATTGTCCAAGTGTTCCTTACGTGAGAATGCTTTGTGGCAAGTTGTGCAGGCATATGGCTTGTCTTGAGTCAGCCGTTTGGTTTGTCTCTCTGCAGGGTCCCCGGCTGTTACGTTACAAAAATACACAATAATTATAAATAGACTTTGGACTTGCAATAACAAGGAACTGTGTTGATTGTCTGTTATTATAGAAAAAAAAAATTACCAAGATGACATTTTCCATGTCTGGATAGTTCCATGGCATTAGCGAAAGCAGTACCACAAACTTGACATGTGTAAGGTTTGCTCTCGCCATGGTATCGTCTGTATACAAATAAATAAAATTTTTAGCCAAACCTATGTAGAAAATGTACATTAATGAAAGTTCTAGATTTTATTCCGTTCTAGCATTAGCTATTCATAATGAAATAAGTAATAACGACATATATGTATTTGTTATTTGTCTAACATTGGCATACCTGTGTACAATAAGTTGGTATCGGAACTGGAATATCTTCCCGCAGATATCACAAGAGTGGTGTCCAGGCGAGGTATCAGATTCTGCAATGGCGGCGCTAGTTCCCGCTTCATCCACTTCGTTCATAGGCTGTAAGATAAATAAACTAATTAAATACAATTGAGATAGTGTAATATTCTTATTTATATAATAATTGTGTAGGTTTTGAATTAAATTGTCTTAAGCATAACCTCCAAATATAATCTAGCAATACATTTATAACGAAATGTTTAATTACGAACCCTGTTTAATTAACATTACCCTGTATGCTCATTTGACTCCTTCTTGCCTAAATATTTTTTCTAGATTCTTTACCTTGGGTTGTGGTTGCCCCTCGGGATTGAGTTTACCGAAAACTTCATGGTAAGCCAACAGATGAGAGAGGTCCTCAACATTAACTTTATACATTGCATGCAAGTCGTGTTCTGAAGCACCCGCTGATATTTTCACAACCGCTCCCTCCATACCCATTGTTCCCACATTCTGAAATACGATTGTTTTGTCATCAAAATTAAACATTTTAAGAGAGATTTCTAAAAACAACATAAAAGTTGTATTATAAATTAATGAAGATAAAATTTGTATAGAATTTGCGATAATATTGGATGTGTAGTGTATGGAGAAAAACTAACACAAGGAATAATTTCAAGTATATTTAAGTCCAGCCCTGATCGTCGGATTGAAAGTTACCTTTAAGTCAAGCCCTTTGATGTCCTTAATATCGGCGGGTATTGCAAATTGTGTAGATTCAATTTTCGCAACGTTTTTCTCATCTTTCACTATAAGTTGTTCAGATGCGCTGGTCTCTATAGATGTGGTCCCATCGGGGTTTTGTGTCACAAGTATATTAGCGGGTTCGCCTGTTGCTTGTTCTATACGAACAACGCTGTCTATCACCTGGTATCAAATATGCCAGGCGTTAGTGCAATGTTTTGTCTTTATGTACATATATGTAACTCTGACCTTGTGAACTTAACTTATGAACAGGAAAAGAAGACTATTATCTAACAAAATATTAATATAAGGAAACTAATAACACACGACAAGATTATGTGTAATTCGACAATTATAATACAATTGAAGAATTTTTTTGAAGGAGGCAAATGAGCAAGCCATATCCAACATTACGTATTACGACATAATTATTAAGACAGAAGTGAGATATTTTCTTCTTCTATACAATTATGTTATTATTCTCATCAATTGCTGATTTGGACCAATTTGAGGTTCAAATATTTAAACACTATTTGATTCATAATATATTATTTTATCAGCAAATGATCTAAGCCTTATTAACATGTTCCATTAAACTACAATTTTTCCTGAACTCATTGACTACTCGGATGAACATAATTCCTTTCTATATTTAGACTTACTTTATAAATGAAATAAAAACTATACCTGATGATGTCCAACAATCTGCTGCAGCTGATGAACAGTCAGGGTATGGTCTGTTGGCATCTTGATGGCGTCATGCATCTCCTCTTTGTCCACAACCTTGCCTCCGCCCGGTTCCACCACAGTCACAATTCCATCTTCACTCACTGTTAGTTGTATCTGTTGAAATTTATATTGCTTTTGTACCTAACTTAGTAAAAACTTTGCTGGGATATATATATATATATAGATAGTTTGTTTATTTACAAAATGTAAAATGAATTTCTACAAATAATTTGCCAATTTTATATCCTACGCAAGTCTTGTAATGAGTTTCAAATGTGGTAAGACATGTATCGAATAATAATTTTACTACTATTTATTGAAGTATAGATATTGCTTTAAGTAACTTAAATGGGAAAACATCTTAAGACATTTTATGTCATTACAAAAAATGTTAAACATAAGTTCTATATTTTTTTAATGTCACAAATATAAAGTGTTAAGATCGAAATCCCTTATTTTAAGGTCTACACAAACTCACCTCGCTAACCGGCTAGTTATCACAACGCAAGCAGCATTAAATTAATAAAAAACATTTTAAACATCAAGTATTTATATCTCACAAACAGCAAGGAAGGCAAAGCCTGTAATAAGCCCGGACAAAAGTGGACATATTAATTATCCAAAAAGTATTATGAATTGGGTTACAGGGGGTGCTTCAGTCCATTTTCCTCTCTTTTTTTAAATAAAGTGTGGATTGAAGGATAATCCTATTCAATCCTTATTAGAAAAGGGTGAGAAGGGAATGGTAACTATAATTAGGCTCTTCAGCATGCATCATAATTATTTTCATGTCTCCCTAACATAAAATACTAGCTTTCGCCCATGACTCTGTCCGCGTGGAATTAAAAAAAAACAAAAGTGAGTACCCTATATGTTCTTCCAGATTATCGTCCACGTCTATACTAAATTTCATCATAATCCATTCACCCATTTAGGCTACAAACTCTAACAAACATCCATCTCCGTCGAACGGAATAAATAGTATAAAAAATATCCTATGTCCGTCTGGCTCTAAGCTATCTCCTCACCAATTTTCAGCCATTCTTGAGTTATAAATAGTGTAACTAACACGACTTTCTTTTATATATATAGATAGAAATGTATCCTACCTGTTGATTTGTATGGTCCCGATTGGCTGACATCAGCTGTTGTTGTTGCATTGAATGTTGTTGGGAATGATGACCCTGAACAATAACAAATTCATTGAAAATAATCAAAGTTTTTTATAATATTATAATACGCATATATTGTAAATATAATAGGCAAATAAATTTTCGTTAATTTTATTTAATTTAACATGCAAAGCCATATTTTCTTAGACTGAAGGGAATAAATATTTAGAATAGTTGAATAAACACATAAAATATTCAAGTTTTATAAACTCAGATTGTCTAATTAACTACACAAGTGTTCATTCAAGGTCTTGTTTAGACATAACTTTACCTACTTTAACAATGCAAAATTAAAAGAAAAAAAATATAACTCTTTAACGCAGAAGGTTGTAAGATTAAATTATTCATATTTTATAACACTGAATATAAAGAACATTTAGGTTTTCATGCAAAACATTATTACTTTATTTTTTATACATCCATAGACATGCATTATTATTTTTCAATAAATATTATGACTATCATCTACACATTGACACATTGTTAGCATTCCTGTAGTAAAGGGTATGGGTTACCACATAATTTACCATATCAGTGTTATGGTGTTGTATAAAGTCGACCCGGTTATTGGGTACCTGCTGGTGCGAGGGCTGACTTGTGCTAACCGAGCCTTGGCCTGCGTTGCCAGAGTTCTGCTGGCTGTGATCTTGCTGCTGACCGTGTGCCCCCAATGATTCTAAAAATGAAAATAGCTTTAGACTGAGTTTTTTCTTTCCCTTTGAATTATCATAAACTTAAATTTTGTTTTTGTTTAATATTCAACATTTTTTTTATTACAAATGATTGGTGGTGTATATTGATATTTCTATTCAATTTTCTGATTATAAACAACTTACAACAGAATTGTGTAGTAAAATTTAATTTCAAAAAAATTACCATGCGACTGCCCGGATTGCAACTGTGTTGCAATAATTTGAGTGACGGGTATTTGTTGACCACTTGGTCCTGATACAGATAGCGGTTGCCCTCCGTGCTGGCCGAGAATAAGGTTAGGATCACCATTCAGAAGTCCAGCGTGAGCTTGGCCTAGTTCCTAAAACAATCAACATAAAACAACTAGGGTCAATACCATCAAACAACTTGTGTGACCAATAGCAAAACAAAAGAATAAAATTCTCTTAAATATTCATTTTTAGCATCAATTCAATTTTACAATATAAACTCATTAAAAACTTTTCGCCAGATTGAACTATTATCAATTCACATCTAAAACCATGGAGTAAATGTTATTTTTTATATATTTTCCCATACATATAAAATATGCTTATAATATAAAAAAATGCTTATTCAAATTATGACCTTTAGAAACTTATTTACATTGATAATGAGTAATATCTATAATTACCTGCACAGGTTTTCCATTTTCAAGCCTTGCATTAGGTGGGAGCCCATACACAGAAACTTGAGGTATTGGCCCGGGAAAAAGATTTGTAAATACCCAATACTTAGCGACACTGGACAAAGCAACGTTAACAGCTGCCGAATTAACTCGTAGGTCGGTAGCAGAAGTAGTGGGAGGTAGATTATTGTTTGATTGTTGTTGCTGAGAAGATGATACTCTTTGATTTTGAGACTGCAAATATTTATCATTTTAATACTCATTAGAATAAAGAATAATAAAAATAACTTGAAAATTCTATATACCTCTGAGTTACCAGGAGGTTGGCCACCACCCGTATTGATACTATGATGTTCTGTATTCATATTTAAGACTATTCTATTTTTATATATCTGCCCAACTTTAGGTTATTTACAAAAACATAACAACTTTAACATTTCTACGTCTCGGCATTGTCATATCTGACTGTCAACGAAATGGAGGCGCGGGGGACGCGACGGGCCGCCATTATAAAACTTAGCACACAATAACATTTTTTCATCTAATCATTTAGCACTTTATTTGTTACAGTAAAAATGCAAAAAGTAAAAAATACCTAAAGCAAACTAAAGAAAAGCACTAAAATCCACTATTTATCAATTTACACATAATAATTTCCAAGTTTTGTACAATATCATAAACACTTATTCACCATGGACGAAGCGAACGAAAGTTTTGTCATGATTCCAGAAGTGCCAACATTACGGGCTTCTGAATCAATAAAACAACTTTCAAAAATTGTTTATTACAATTTCACATATAAATTGAATAAAACTACTAGTAACTTATTATCTTTTAAAGTTACGATTGTTAAATTTCTAAAACTTCCTATTTGTAACGTGACAAAGTTTAATTTTATTACTTGGACGAAATTGTTTAATGTCCGTCAGTGTCGACAACATAATAAAACAAAACGTTGCGTTATGTTCATGCTTAAAACAGCAATTAATCATAGATCAAATATACATATTTCAGCTTATTTTTTGTAAATACATATCGTTTTTTACAAAACTCTTAACTTCTAAAAAGTTATGAGTTATTTTTTTATTGACCTACTACCTAAAGAAGGAGGTACTCAATTCGTCTGTATGTTTTTTTTTAATGTTAATATTCGAGATAGAGTATACAAACCAATTAAATTAACGGATGAAAATGAATCGACCGACTTCTAGTACTTAAATATTATGTTTGTTATAATGCTTACTATATAATGCTACTGATTTTAATACTGATTTCGTCTACTACTCAACCGACGTATCTATTTCAGTGCCCGAAATTCACTTCCACCTATATT
This sequence comes from Papilio memnon, assembly GCA_003118335.3. Classification (NCBI taxonomy): domain Eukaryota; kingdom Metazoa; phylum Arthropoda; class Insecta; order Lepidoptera; family Papilionidae; genus Papilio; species Papilio memnon. The sequence continues at coordinate 2,630,991 of LD688945.1, forward strand.
TCTTTCCTTCATTACTAAATCATAGACTCCTATAATTTAGTTTTAATTGTCACAACGTGGTTAACTTTTGTATATAGCTACTACTAAAGGAAAATAATAGAAAATAATAGTATTTAAGTGACAGCTTTTGAATATCCAATAAAAATAAAAATTATAATATTAAATTATTACAGCTGACATCATGTCCAAGAACTTTTATTATTACGTCTTTTGTGAAACATGTTATTGTAATAAACAACGAACGCGAAAGAATTTGCTAATGATGTTATATTGTGAAGATGCAACATCAATTGAATTATAATCGATTTGAATGACACAAATATAATAATGTAGGTTACCGTTGCGATTTAAACATTAACATGTATTCTCTTATTAGGAAAGAACCAAAAAATATTAGTGCTTGTCTTCAACTTCAATCTACTTTTTTATCGTCTATTGCAATATGACAGCCTGTGAGATGCGATATAAATAAAAAAAACCTGTGACTTGCATATAACCGAAAGAAAGTAAGGGTTCTTAGGGTGTACGCTGCGCTGACATTCCTAGCTCTCTTAAAACTTAAAACTTTCAACAAATTTTTCATAAAATCTACACATGGCAAACATATTAACAATATAACTTGTTTAATACATAATATATAGAAAATATTTAGTTTATTAAATTAAAAGGGAATACCTTATCGTAGCACTTGTCGTAGACAATCTACGAACTGTGATATGCTACGGTAACTACGATTGCCGTAAAGTGGGTTAGAAAAAACGGATGGACGGATAGATTGATAAGAAGATATTTAATGGTCTTCTCCCGCTAATTGGTAAATTATGTAAAAACGATATCTCTCCTTGCAGCTGTTTTTGAGTTACCAATTTCGATAAAAGAAGGATAATTAAGTCCCTAATTTATTTGATAACAATTAATATTCTTCATAAGCTAATATAAGTCTTCCCTAAAACAGAGGGGACTTGTCAACCAGCTTCGCAGAGAACTATGTGCAGGTTGCATCACAATGTTTATCTTCACCGAAAGTACGTCGATAAATGTATATATGAAAGGGAAAAAAAATGGTACATAGTGAGAATAGAACCCGGATGTGTAGAATACAAGTCACTTGCTTAACAACCACTGCGCCTCAGACGATCCTAAAGTGTTTAGTTAGAACTGGAGGTGTGTAAGAGACTTAAGCAATAAGTATATTTTTAAGAGGTTAAATATTATAGTAATACTTAATTTTTTAAGAAATATCACACTTAGGAGCAAAGTTAGGAAAGTCTGGTAGACGTTTTGTCTTGTGATATTTAATATCTAGGTCATATAGTATTTACGTATTTAAATAATTACTTTGGGAAATATTGGCATCCTGTAGTAGGAGGATAATACGAGTCATCCATGCCATGCGGACCTCGTCCGCTGAATAATAACGTAGATCAACTTAGAACGGACTTGGTTCTAACAGTTTGCTTTCGCGGCCTCAGTAATGAATACGAGGCTGTACGGACCGCGCGTGTTTCGTTACTCAAATCGCGTACTTATTCACGACAGCCCGTAAAAACTTTTTTCTGAAACCGTAACAATCAAAATTAAAAAGATAGTGAAAGTGAAAAAGAAATCGTAAAGTTATTACCTGCCAGTTATTGTCTATGCTGTTTTTTTTTAATTACGAATATTCTAATTTCACGTTGACATTTTGTTTTTGAACATTGCGAGAGATCGTTTTACCGGTGTTCATCTATTCGCAGGTTAGTATGTTTACTTACTTGGACGTTGATTGTTTATGATTTTTTAAGATTAGTGCAGAGGCTGTTTAATCTTCCAATTTTCGTGTGAATTTATACCAGTGTTTTGAATTGAGCGCGACCTATGTGTATGAAAATTTAAGTGTACTCTTACTGTACTTTTTTAAAATTTTACAATTACAGTATAACTATCTTCAAATCTAATTTGTTCTTGCTCGAATTTTGAGAACGTTATAATGTGATAACGAAAGTTACTTTAAATTGTTATGTGACTTATTTTATTTATACTTATTTTTAATCTATTTTATATTTCTACGGTCGAATCTCACCTGTTGCATGCCGAACTGACTTACGATTTAAACAATAAAACAATTTTCAACATACAAAACAAATGAGACTACATTACAATAACTACAATATTGTCTGCATTTAACATTTTGAGCTCGAAGTATTTTTTTATGCGTTTATTTGAAAAAAAAAAAGATTTTTCAATATAACCGCTTGTGATCGGTTTCACTATATCATGCCATCATCATCGTTATATCAATTTAAAAACTGAAAAACGTTAATTAATTAGGTTAATTTTTATCATTTTTTCATAGTCTCTGCCTCTTAGAGGTACAGGCGTAAGTGTTATGTAATATCAACAAATTTGTTTTTGTTTGCAGTTGTTCCAAAACCTATAATGTGAACTTTCACTTTTTGATTTTCATATAAAAGAAAAACCTTTAAAAACATATTCGATTTATAAGAAAAATAAACACCTGAGAAAGGTCTTGCTATTCAGGTAAAGAATAAAGAACTTAGAAAATATATGACTCAGCTATTGTAGATAGCTGTGTTATACTTAATCGTATATGGGTTTATTATTAAACTATTATTTTATATCTAATATTAAAATTATCACAACTATTAAATATAAATTATAATTTTTCATAATTTCTAGTCGCGGACCTATTTGCATTGAAAAACTACTTTATATTTAAAAATGTTAGTATTGTCTATTCGTAAAAAAATATAACTCGCATTAGCATTTCATCAAATCATTTACGATGATGATGATGATTCTTATTACATCTGAGACCTTTAAAATATCAGCGTCAAGTGCTGGAAAATAAATGTCCAAAGTAAGCGGATATGGGGAAATTAATTAGACCACGCTTACGTCCAACCGCTGCTGTAGTGACTAGTGATGACGACTTGTTTGAATGTAGGCAAATCGAAGATGCTATAAATAATGGCTACGTAGGTAAGTAGTCTATAAGAGTGACTGGTGATTCTTTCTGTAGTTAAAATAGTTAATTCTTGTATCTTATATGTAGGTAAGATAGACTTGGATATACTAGTTAACAAGGAACATAATATTTAAAGATATTTATGTTTTTTGATGATTGATTGATAAAAATAAGTAGGCAACTTCAAAAAATCCTAATACGCAATAAAAGGTAAAAGAGTTCGGCAAACAATTAAGTAACATTAGCAGTTTGTTTGGTCTGTTTCATAGAACATGCAATTATATAATCGAAAGCATGAAACCCGCTACAATAGGCTCGAAGAGCGGCCATAAACATACCGGCCCACTGTTTACAAATTGTAGCATTACTGGCAATTTCACGATTGTTCGATACGAACTGATTGTTACTAATTATTCAGAATTTTTCTTTGTTACGTTCAACTGTTATCGCATCTCTTGCGGTTTCTTAAAAAAAAAAAGAATTCACTTTGTGTAATATGATTTAACCGCCATTCTATTGGATAAAGTCTACGAATTACAATGCAATAATGTCATGAAATGCTAATGGTACCTACTTATATGAATTATTACACGTTGCTTTTAATTATACAAATCGTGTGCCTTTACTTTACTAAATTGCATTAACGAAAGTGTGTTTTCCATTGTATGCAATGTTAGGTACATAATATTCACCGTAGAAGGTAATTCTTTAACACTTGGTTACTTGCTATTTACCACACGTTATATAAACAACAGTTCTTCAAAATAACTAAAACCAACGAGGCATTGTGTACGTTCATCAAACTCCTACATTTACTAGTCTCTAATGTTACTCGATAATTCTTGGATTTGCAATTTACGATGATTTGTATTCAGTCTGCTTAAAGAGGTGTCAAAATTTGCAGCTATTATCTTAACCATAATATTTATAAAGCCAGCTAAACACCTTCGGACTTGACTGAACAGTCGAATAGTTCAGTTAAAACGTTCGTGTGCAGAATACAGTAAGAACCGTTTAAGTGTCAATTATCTAAAATTTTGCCTAAATATAAACGATTTACTGAATAGTTCGACTGTTCAATTAACAGTTAATACCGAACATTGCAACCGCTTTAAAGATTTGAACACGGAAACAGTAAACAAGGATAAAAAATTGCAGTGACGTCAACGGGTTACGGCGGACAATGAAAATGTGCACTTTATCTGTATAATTTTTGTAACCGTCTAGATCTCTTGATTCTCGTAGGCGGTCACCAATTATCACGTTTAAACGAACATAGCCTTTATTCTGTTATGTAATATTCCTTTAGAAACAAGGTGTTTGAAGTAAAGGTCATTGAGTAAGTGAATTCAGCATAATTTTGTTTTAACTACAGATTTTTTTGGAAACACCATTTGAAGCATTGTACGAGTTGGCTTATGCGAGAGTTCCTTTAACACGACTATGAATCTGACTATGAAATCAAAACGTTTAAAATTAATTATTAAAAAATATCCAAAAAACAATTTGTGCATCGCTACCTTAACCATATTCATTTCTAATGATAGAACACAGCCCGGCGACCGTGTCGATATTTTTTTCATGTACCATTTCCGACGGAATTGTTGACTCCGATGTATAATTAGGCCCCGGGCGAGTGTTGACTAAGTATCAGTTCACGCGGTAATGAGTTTGTCAGTTGAAACTTAATAACCAACCATTCTTTCGAACCTCGACATAGATAATATTAAAATATCTAAGTTGTGCTTGGAAGTCTAAATTATCTTTGGTCAATATAAAATTTAGAGAATAGCTAAATAAACTACTTGGACTTTTAAACTTACTAATATTATAAATGCGAAAGTTTAGATGGATCGATGTTTATTAGAGTTTGTAGCCTAAACGGCTAAACGGATTTCGATTAAATTTGACATAGATGTAGAGAATAGTCTGTAAGAACACACATCACTTTTGTTTTTTTTACTTCCAAGCAAAAAAGTCGCGGGCGAAAGCTAGTAGAAACATATAAACAATAGCCACTCCTTCCTAAACGCGCAAAGGGCCTATCCTAAATATTTATATAGATATTGTAGATATATAGATATTGTGTTACGAAGCTGTTCCGTTTAATTTAACCATGTCCATCCATTAATAGTTGAGAATGCCTTTTCAACTTATGTAACGAAAAAGAAGAGTAAGTTATTAGGAAAATAAGGGAAAGGACGAAGTATAAAAACAGAGAAGTGTAATATTAATTCTTTGAATCATATTTTGTTTGTGTAAAGACATAATTGAACGGTGTTTGAGGTTTTGCAAACTATCAGGTACAAATTATTGGAAAGTTCTGAAGTAAAATTTGTTTCAAGCAAAGTACTAAATGCGGCGTAGCGTAAATAATTGTGTAAGTGTTTGTCTATTTCTTAGTCTTTTACGTTTTTGTTATCTTTTATTACTGCGAGTAAATAAAGAAAAAGATAACCACGTATCTGAATTAGTCATCATCTGTATTAATATAGGTAAGCAAATGCTTACAACTAAATAGTTCATTGTTAAATTTGTTTGAAGGTTGAGTGGTAATGAACTTAGCACAAGGATATCAAATACAATGCACTTTGTTTCGTCACATTACTTGATAGAATTTTGTGAAGTACGCTTAGAAAATTACACAGTTATGTAATGTAATTAAAATTCTTAATGTTTATAAGGTAAAATAATAGAATTAAGTATTTAATTATATGTTATTTCCTCTCTGTTTCATGAAGTAGAAATAGCAGTATTTTTAGACTATCTCAATCTTTTATGTTTGTATATCAAGGCAATGAACGTATGTCAATGTGTACTTCCTACATATTTGCACGCAGCTTTTGTTTCTCATAATGAAATAGTAGACGTATAGATAAGCAGTGCAAAAACACACGGAAATATTTTTTTGAAAAAAAATTTCATTGCACTTTTCCATTATATAAAATTGCCGGATAAAAATATTAACAGACGCTTTCTTGAAGTAGTTTTTGATATGATTTGAGTGAGAAATGTGGTATTTTTGTAAATTTCTTTCAACCCTAGACTTTTAGCTTCAGGAAAGGGAAAATTAAACGTAACATAGGTAAATTAGAAATTGTTCCGATACATCAATAGCATCTGTTCCAGCTGCACTACATTGTAGTGGTGTTATGACAATGAATAATAAAACGACAACAATGATTACGGCTCGCTTTGAGTACAATTTTGTGGTCACGGTCAACTGCGCAATTTCCTATTGTGTTTGTTGTCTGTATTAAAATTATTAAATCAATTTTGTCATTTCGGACGTGATTTGGACTTTAGTGAATTAGTTATTTTCTATATAGGTATTATAATATTTAATATTCTATAATAGTTATCTTAATTTTTTCACGTTCAATGGTTAAAATGTAAATACAGATTGAATGACGGATTGTAACTTTATAAGTTCAATCGTATGAAAACAGTCCCGAGATCAGAGATTATTACCACCTTAAGTTTGGTCTTGTCAAATATTGTGTTCACGGTTAAAATACTAAAAACACATACTTATCTCTTATTAAATGGAGACATCAATAGGTATTAGTTCTGGTGTTTGAGCAGTGGAAACGAATGGTTCCAATGTACACTAATATTTGGAATATTTGAATGATGTGTATTAACATACCAGTAGTATTAAAATGCATCGTAACAATATTTGCGTGTTGGAGAATGTTGCACATTTAAGTTACGCTCTACGGTCCCTTGTGTTTCCTTAATCGTGAAACATGCGTCTATGGTTATCTAATGTAATTTATCATATTTATTGCCTATTAACTTTCACAGGATACAGGAAGAAATCCAATTGTCTCATGTATTAGAGGCAATTAAAATTGCATAACGCTTTTTGATTTTTTTTTAAATTGTTGTGGAGAAAAGGGTATTTTTATTTGAAACAATTATCACAGGATTATAACTAATGGTGCGCCTGTGCCTTTACCGAGGAAGCTTTTTCAATTTATAATATTACTAGCTTTCGTCCGCGACTCCGTCCGCGTCGAATTAAAAAACAAACAAAAGTGAGTCGCCTATGTGTTCTTGCAGACTATCCTCTACATCTATGCAAAATTTCATCGAGATCAGTTAAGCCGTTTAGGCTGCAAACTCTAACAAAAATCCTTCCATCCATCCATCTAA